>PVHP010002912.1:0-83725 GCA_004024765.1 Zapus hudsonius | reverse complement strand
TATGGCTTTACATGGGTCCTGGGGAATTGAACTCAGCTCCTTCTGCTTTTTTTGGCAAGCACCTTAGCCACTGAGCCATCTCTCCAGCCCTGCTTTGTAAATTTTTAACACTTGACTAATTGTTTTCTTTCTGTACTTTTTCTAATGTTTTATGTTCAATTTTAAGAATGTTAATTTATTAAAAGTCAAATATATTAATATTTGAGAATTCAAAGTATTTAATATGATTTATAGGGAATAATAATTTTATTTGCCTTTCTTTGGGGGACTTGTTCAGGATAAAGAATAGTGATGGAGTAAGAATCAGAGGAGACTAAGTCGCAGAGATAAAAAGCATTCCTTCCATCTTTCCCCAAGTTTCCTTCTGACATTGAGCTTTGGCACTGAGACTTTTTTGAAGGCTGCCCTGGTTTTTGGATATCTGTGTCGGTTGGCTCAGATGAGGATTAGAGCAAACATCGGTATAAGAATAGTCTGAATTTCCTGGCTGCCCTGTTAGCTTTGCTTTTCCCTGTCTTGGATCTTGCTTGTTGTGAAATTAGTTGAGTTGGTGCATATGTCCTTGATGGAGAGGGTTGACCCTGAGAACTCAGAACAGGCTGAAGCACTGCAACCCTGTGCCTGGTTCCTGTTGCTTGACTTTGCAGAGGGTTTTAAAATTCTTTTTATTGCTCAGAAAGACCTTGAGTCTTCTGAAATCATTGCTTACTTTTAGCATACATAGGACAGGCTTTTCTTTTTGTTGTATTCAGTCCTTTAAACTAGGGTCTATAATCAGGAATTTAGTATTTCTCAGTTGCAATTTTCTTTATGTTTGGAAGACTTGGTATACTGGTTTTGCTGTTCCAGAAATGTAAAAGGAGGTGGTTATTACTCTTTGGAAGTGATGGCTAAAAGGCTCTTCTGGCCCCTCATAAGTGAATGTATAGTCCAGATTTTTTGAATATTGATATTTGCTTAACACTTGGCTGAATGCTGCCTCTGGGTGATTTCACTTTACCCTCACAGCAGTACTAGAATGTAAATGCTGTTATTATTGCCATTTCATGAATGATCAAATGCCAGCTCCAGAGAGGCCTTAGCTCTGAGAAGCAGTGGAGAGAAATGCAGCTACCTAGAGAAAGTACGGTTACTCAGAGCAAGTACAGTTAGAGGAAGTACAGTAACCCACAGCAAGTGCAGCTACCCATCAAGAGCAAGAGCAGTTACTAGAGGAAGCGCAGTTACTAGAGGAAGCGCAGTTACTAGAGGAAATGCAGTTACTAGAGGAAGCACAGTTACTAGAGGAAGTACAGTTTCTAGAGGAAGGGCAGTTACTAGAGGAAGTGTAGTTTGTAGAAGTGCAGTTACTAGAGGAAGGGCAGTTATAGTTACTAGAGGAAGTGCAGTTACTAGAAGAAGCACAGTTACTAGAGGAAGTGCAGTTACTAGAGGAAGGGCAGTTACTAGAGGAAGTGTAGTTTGTAGAGTTACCTAGAGGAAGCGCAGTTACCTAGAAGAAGTACAATTACTAGAGGAAACACAGTTATTAGAGAAAGTGCAGTTACTAGAGGAAATGCAGTTTCTAGAGGAAATGTAGTTACTAGAGGAAGCACAGTTTCTAGAGAAGCGCAGTTAATAGAGGAAGCGCAGGTACCTAGAGGAAGCGCAGTTTCTAGAGGAAGAGCAGTTACTAGACGAAGCACAGTTACCTAGAGGAAGCGGTTACCTAGAGGAAGCACAGTTACCTAGAGAAGTACAGGGTTATCATCTGGAGGAATTAGAGTCTTATTTAGAGGCAGGTGCCTGGGTCATGGCTTAGATTTTCCTCTTCAGAGTAAGCAGGCATAGTATATATAGACTGTCGTAGTCAGCCACACGCCGCTGGGATGAATCTTCAAACCAGGCACAAATTGGGGGGAGGAAAGTATTTATTTGTAGCTATAGATACAGGGGAAGTTCCAGAATGCAAAAGAGGCTGCTCCCCTTTCACAGGTCTAATCAGAGAGAGAGAGAAACCCATTACCAACACCACACACACAGAACAGCAAACAGGCAGGAGGGCCAAGAGAGAATTTCTTCTCCTTTATATAGCCTTAGGGTGGGGTCTTACATCCTTCTCTCAGACTTAATGGCTTCCTAAGTCTCTGGAATTTCCTTCCTGCACTGCCCACACAGGAAAGGATGTTTCCTTCCAGCTTCTTTGAGCTTCTTTACATCCTACCCCCTGCTGAGAGGCTGCCTTCCTGTAAACATCCTCAGAGACCCACCCAAGATAATTTAAAAAGATCCAAGTTGACAAAAAAAACAAAAACAAAAAACAAAAAAAAACCTAACCATGACATAGATTTAGAAGTCTTGGACCTTTCTTTGTCTTTTAGAGTTTTATAGATATTAAAAATTATTTTAATTTATTTATAAGCAGAGAGATATAGATGGAGAGAGAGACAGACAGATAATGAGTACACCAGGGCCTCTAGCCACTGCAAATGAAGTTCAGATGCATGTGCCACTCTGTATCCACCTTTACTTGGGGACTGGGGAATTGAACTCAGGTTGTTAGGTTTTGTAGGCAAGTGTCTTAATCAATGAGTCACCTCTCCAGTCCAAGTTTTATGGATATTTTTAATATTTTACATCTTGCTTACACTTTGTTAATTCTGGTTTTGTCTAAGAAATATTTCTAGAGAATGACTGATTTTGAAACTTTGAAGACATATGTCTGGAAAGGAAATGATCATGAGGCCATTGCAAATATTCTGAGTATAAATAATGTTACCAAGGAAACATTGTAGAATAAGTCCTTCCTTCCCCTGACCTTGCCACATAAGTCTGGTATTTTGTCTATATTGAAGTCAACAGTAAAGTAAATACTGTAATGCTTAATCATTTTCCTGCTTTTATAGATGGGCTCATATCACAAGTTCCATTCCGAGAATGGCATTATATAGAATGATGAACTCCTTCCTAAAGATGTAGTGGGAAACGGGTGGATAGATTAAGAAATACTTTTAGAAGTACAATTTTCACCAGCTTTTCACTTCTGAGCTTGACCATTTGCATTCTCTGCTTTTATAAATGGAAATGATAGGTTAAATTAAGCAAGGATTGGCTCCTAGCAGAGCTAATATTCTCATCAATCTTTTTTGTTTGTTTTGTTTTTCGAGGTAGGGTCTCACTCTAGCTGAGGCTGACCTGGAATTCACTATATAGTCTCAGGCTGGCCTCGAACCCATGGTGACTTGATTAAAGGTGTGCACCACCACACCTGGCATTTTTGTTAATCTTAATGGTCTTTTAAGGTTTTAAAAACTCTTCAGTGCCCTTCCTTCAGTAGTCCTAACCTTGAGACCTAGTGGTCAGTACCTTGACATGTCTGTGGTACTTCACCCTGAGAAGTGCTCAAGGAAGACATGTCCCCATACCTCAACCCCTTTCTCTCTTTCTCCTACTTATCAATTGTACTCATAGTGAAACTTCCCTCTGGCCTAGTTCAGTACTGTAAGCACCTAATACTGCATCTGCTTTCACAGTTATAAGTGTAACATTCCTAAATGAGGCGATGTTTACCAAAGAGTAAGTTAAATCTTTTATCTTCTGAAATTCATTTTACCTTTAAAAAAGTTACAGTTTCAAAAATTATGGAGTAATTGTAAAGCAGAATTCATTGTATACGCTATGGAATCTTCCTGATTCTTCTCTCAGTGCCTTCACCTTTGTTTTCCTTTCTCCTCCTTGTCCTTTGCTCTTCTGCTTGCTACCCTTTGCTGCACCATCATTTTACAGACTATGTCAGCAAGGTTATTTTGCTTTACTTTATTAGTCTTGTTTTGGTTTCCTATGTTCCTCAATGGAAAATTTCCAAATCCATTGTTTGCTCCTTTGACCATTAAGTTTCTGTCCTGTCACGCCATCATTCTCCGTCCACACTCAGATGTTTCATCTTTTGGCTCAGTTTTTCTCTCTCCTGCAGGAAGTCCAGAGACCTCATGGTAAGGTGAAAAAATTCCAGGCTGTGAGGCTGCTGGACTCTGGCATTAGGCACAATACATTTTTAGATTAGGAGGTTGTCACAGTCACCCACACGCCGCTGGGATGAATCTCCAAACCAGGCACAGTTTATGGGAAGAAACAATTTATTCAGGCTACAGATCCAGGGGAAGTCCCATATAAGTGAAAGAGGCTGGTCCTCTTTCACAGATCCGAGCAGAGAGAGAAACCCATCACCAACACCACACACAGAACAGCAAAACAGGCAGGAGGGCAAGGAGATAATTCTTTCCCCTTTATATAGCCCTAGGGTGGGGTCTTGCAGTTCTATCCCAGACTTAATGGCTTCCTGAGTTTCTGGAATTTCCTCCCTGCACTACCCCCACAGGAAAGGATGTTTACTTCTAGCTCTCCTGAGCTTCCTTACATCCTGCCCCCTACTGAGAGGCTGCCTTCCTGTAAACATCCTCAGAGACCCACCCAAGATTACTTGAAAGGTCAAGTTGACATCAAAACTTAACCATCACAGAGGTGTTTACAAGTACTTCCTAGACTGTAAGTCACTGTTGCAGACAGGAACACGAGATCTAGTCTCTCTCCTGTGTGTCATCTAACATCCTAGGAGAGGAGGACTCTGTGTCATCTACAGTGGGACAAGTACTTGACCCTGTGAGTGATGGTTACAGCAGGACAAGTACCCTACCCCATGAGTGTTGTTTATAGCAGGACAAGTACTCTAACCCGTGAGTGTTTTACAGCAGGACAAGTACTCTATCCCGTGTGTGTTATTTACAGCAGGACAGATACTCTACGCTGTGTTAGTTTCTACGGCAGGTCAAGGACCCTACCAGTGTGAATGATAGTTACAGTAGGTTTTGTGGCTTGTATCATCTGATGCCTCCAGCATACTGAGGACAAGTTTTTGATCTTTGCATGACAAAAAGTGGATGCTCTCATCTTGTTTCTGTCCTTAAAGTTCTTAAGAACTCAGTTGAATTGATGAAAGATTGACCTAATCCACCTTTTTTTTCTAGCTCCCATTAAAAATAATCTTGATTGGCTGGCACAGTGACTGTTGGTATGTGCCTGTTATCCCAGCTACTCAGGAGACTCAGGGTGGACGGTCCTTTGAGCCTAGGATTTCAGGGCTAATCTTGACATTATAGCCAGACCCTTCTTCAGAGACAACAAACAAGGTGAACTTCACTGGTCTTAGGGAAGTAGAACTACAGGTTGATTGAGGTGGAAAATGGCTGAAGAATATGTTTGAGAAAAAAACGGGGATAGCATCCTAGGGAACACTGAGCAGGGACTGGGGGTCTCAGAGAGCACCGAAGTGTCTGTGGACTTGAGTGTAAAAGAAAAGATCCTGGACAGAGCTGGCTCAGGAAATTCAGGGAAGAAGTGTGAGGGTTTGAGAATTTAAATTGGCCACTGGGGAAGAGCCAGCAGAGAAGGAGAATTTGAGAATGAAGTGAAGAGGGATTTTTTTGTTGTGTGTTTCTGGGAGGTGGGAGTGGGGCTGCTTGTGCACCAGGTGGAGGGATGCCCTCTGAGGCACTTGTTGCTGTTTTCTCCTCCCCAATACAGTGTTCTGGTTTTCTAGTTAAGGCTTTGTGTGTGTGTGTGTGTGTGTGTGTGTGTGTGTGCGTGTGTGTGTGTGTGCGTGTGCATAGAGAATGTGTGGTGTAGATGTGTTTGTGGTAGATGCATGTGTGTGTACGCACATGTGGAGGCCAGAGGAGAATGTCGGGTGCCTTCCTCGGTTGCAGGTTAACATACACTGAAAATAAGCCCTTTCATCTGTTGCATTTTTTATAAAATTTTAAAAAATGAACTGAACTTGACTATTTCAAGATGATCTCCAGCAATGTCGCTGAGTTATGTGAGTTGAGGCAGAGGTCTGTGGTCTCCCCTCGAGGATGAGACCTGTGACATGTCTCAGCTATTTGTTGTCAGGATTTCTTCACACGTTTAATTATTGAGGACTGCAGATATTTACTGGATTATAAATTAAAACTGATTAAATGAAAATATCAATTCATTAAAAATCCTCTAAGTAATTAATTTGGATATAAACAACATATTTTTATGGGCAATCACTAAAGGTTGTGGTGAAAAACTGACATTGTCAGTCTTGATGTCAAACTTGACTGAAGGCTACTTGATTCTCTGCTATGTTTTTGAAATGTGACTCTATTAGTCATGACAGCGAGTGATGGGGGTGACTGCGGTCAAGGTTTGTGATATACTTCAAAGAGGTTGTCAGCATGAAAGCCAGCACTGTGTACAGTGATTTGCATCAACAACAAAAGGACACTGCATCTTAACAATGTTAAGAAAGTAATTTTGATCTCATGACATGCACTAAGAGGATGTCAGGGTCTCCTGGACTGACCCTGGGCCACACTTGTCATCCTGAGTACCCCTTTCTTCAAGGCACAGACCTCTGCAGGGGCTTCCTTGCTTCTCACAGGGCCTGGGAAAATCCTCCTCATGTTGACTTGGGCGATGTGTTTACTGGTTCAACTTTCCTTTGACATTCCAAGGAAAGGCACCATGAGTTAAACAGACTGTAACTTCCTTCTCAGAAGCCTTTCCCCTCACTTAGTCTCTGACTGAGCTGCCACCATGCTCTTTCACCAAGTCCGTGGCATTGTAGACTGCTCTTTAAACCAAGATAGACTGGTAAGAAAAAATCCCATTTCAGTACAATGAATTCTAGGAAATCTTGGCAGTTAATGGGAAAACTCAGCTGGAATTGTTTCCTAGAAAGAGTGGAAAGTCTTTACAGAGGTTTTCTGGGCTTATCTGGCAAACAGGATCATTCTGCCCCCAGGACGCACATGCCACCTTCCCACTTGCATTTTCTGCAGGATAGCAGTGGCAGGTGTCTGGGCAGGGAGTGGGAAGCGACAGTCAGGTCTCCCAAGTAACAGTGCTTTCATTTGCCAAATGTTAGGTTCATGTACTCTAAACTGAATGTGGAAATATATAAACTTAAACAGATAATATGTATATTGCTACTTATTAAGTTTCAGACTTGATCAAATTAGGTAAATAATATCAAAAGATGTTTTAAAATGATATAATAAATTTTGTATAAAATGTGTATATCGGACAATGCTTATGTTGGAACAAATCTTTTATGTCAGGAACAAAACTCTGAAAAAAAAGCCATGCTTCTGCATTTGGCTTGCATATGAAGGAAGCATGGCATTTTAAACCAGCATGGTTTTGTCTGCTTTATGTGAATGGGTAGTTGTGGCATTTTCTAACTGCTTGTGTGGTGGGCATGTAAGTCACCCTGCATTTTTACTAATAGTCTCTGTACTTGGTTCTCTGTCGCTGCCTCTAGCGCTTCAGCATGGAAGGGATCTCAAATGTCATTCAGAACGGCCTCCGCCACACCTTTGGAAATTCAGGTGGAGAGAAACAGGTGCTTGGATATCCTTATTTTCCTCATTCTCTGCTTTTTCGTTTTCTGTGCAAGCGAAGATCACTTTTACTAACTTACTAAGATCATTGCTTTACAAGAGAGAATTGAAAGTTCATTCTATTTATAGTCGTGATAATGAGCAGAGTGTCCTCGTGGGGAAAAGCAGTTTTCCCATTGGACAATAGACTAACTGCATTCTTCAGCATGTTCCCGAGCTCAGCTCCATTTCTCATGCCTGCCTTTAAACAAGTGCCATTGCCACATTGACCCAGGGAACTGCACGTGTAACTAAACTAGAATACTACTCTTAGTTCTAAAAACCTAGGAGACAAGGTCTCATCTTAAGGAGAAAGCAGCCAAATGTGGGGATTGTTAAGAGTAGAATTTTAGGTCAAAAATAGGTTGAGAGTATATTTTGCCTTTTTTATCTGAAATCTGTGTATCTTAAAGATATGTCATCAGCCAGCTCAGTTGTCTGCCAAGTGAAGCAGAAAGTCTCGTGTATACAAAATTACATGTCTGGTGTACTGTACAGGAAAATACTTCACATTTGCTTTTGGAGGTGTGGCATAACTTCAAGAACCTCACAGACATTGGAAAATGTAAATTAATGAATATGCTTAAAGTTACCTTTCACTGTGTGGAGAGAAAATGCTTAGGTTAGCTCTCACATGATTTAGAAGGGGTGGAGAATGTAACTTGTAGGCAGTTTCTCAAAAGAATCATGTTCTTAGAATTTTACCAAAGGTTCTCAAGAAGGGAGATAGATAGTTGATGTTGAAGGCAGGGTCACACTGACATTTGCAGCTCAGAGACTTCATGACTGATGGCTGAACTTTAATTTTCATTCTGAACCACTCACCTCTCATAACCCATAAAATGGAAAAATAACTTCCAAACTCATCTGACCCATGGGAGTGTGGCATGGAGGCCTGAACCCACAGCCTTCTGTCTGCAGTCATGTGCCGATTCCTGATGCTTCTCCACACTGCTTGGCACAGGTGCTGTGCAGGAAGGCCCACATGCTGTATTTCTGGTTTTTTTTGGGACATTCTTAACAAGAAACGTTTGTTTCCTGGTTGAGCCTCACCAAGAGATGTCTGGAGAAACACAGCTTTTTAAAGAGGCTGACAGCTCATTCTCACTAATACTGGGGACGAACAGGTCCAGTTATTGCTAAACAACTTTGTTGTTCAATTGTGGGTAGAATAAAATCACTGAGTGCAGATTGATAGCAGAGCTGGGATTAACAGAAGAGGTTCTCAGGAAAGACACTATCTAGCTGTGCGAGCTCAGAGTGGCACAGAACTATAATTTCTTGGTAGAGTGGTCAGAATAAAGGAATTTGGACAATCACTTCTAGATTGTGCTTTCATGGGATGCAGTTAAGGGACCTAGCATTGGTGCTTGGGAACCTTTACAGAGAGGCCAGAGAGGCAGTATGCCCCAATGTTTCCTTCTGCAGGCCATCCTTTCTTTTCACTTTTTCATCTCCTTTTCTATGAAAACCATTAATAATGACTTACACAGTAATTTGAAATAATCACATGCTTCAGAATTGCTCTGGTGAAGCTGGTATGTGTCGGAGGTTGTCTTGTGTTTCGTGTTGACTATTATCAGCACTAACTTGGTTTGAAAGGGAAGGATTTGGATGCTCACAATTGCCTGGGATAGAGCTGTTTAAGACTTTGTTGTTTAGTTACTGTTTTGTAAATGTGTTGAAAAAGATGCAGGGAGAATGCTAGATAAAACTTGTGCTCTACTCTTGTCTTGTGAACTTTTCACTAACTGAAATGCAAGAAGGTTGTTATTAGTGTTGCTGAGGCTTGCATGAAGCAGATCGAGGTGGGCGGAAATGAGCTCCAGTTAAGAGTCACATACCTGCCTATGATCTGCTTCCATTCTCATGTTAGAAAGTAGACACTTTACTATAATTCAAAACTAATAATGCTTGTTTTTTTTAACTTGGCAGTATTTGACAACAGTCATCCCTTATGAGAAAAAAAATGGACCGCCATCTGTGGAAGATCTCCAAATTTTAACCAAAAGTGAGCAAAGACAAAAATCAAACCCTTGTCTGTTTTACTTCTGCTGATTCTCAAGCCCCTGGTTTTAGTTTCCTCATTTTGTTGTTTGTTTTGTCAATGAAGGCTGATACATGGTGGGTATCATCGTTTATTCACAAGAGTGAAACCCAAAATACTTACATCAGGCACAACACTAACTCTTGTATTTTCTGATTTTTCTATTTTTCTTTCATTTTAAAGTCTTTAAGAGCTAAGTTTTTTTTTTGGGGGGGGTAGGCGAAATTGTAACTTTTTAGGGAATCTCCATCACCTCTTGTGCAAGAATATACCTGCTTGTCAATGAATAAATGCTTTGTGGATCTTATGTGACTTTGAATTTCAGTAGCTGATTAGATGTAGGATTAAATGCTCTTCTTATACTAGGACACAGGTGGTGGGTGCTAGTATAATATACAACAAGAGTGATACTTTAAAAACGTGCATTTGCTTAGCATATACTGGGAGAGCTTGCTCTATGCCAAGCTATTTTCTGAGCACTTGGGACATGTTAGTGAGTGAATAAAGCAGAGAAGGATACTCCCCCTTTCAGGGGCTTGCATTTGAAAGCAGGGTGTAACATGTTAGTATGCATTGACTGTCTTAGGTCAGCCATAAATGAGTATGGAATTTTGGTTTTTCCTGTGTCAGAGATATCCTTGGCAGTTACTTATCCTGTCTTGGTCACATTAAAGAAACTAATGGCAACTACTCAGTTTACCTCATAGCAAATCAATTATGTGTGACTTAGGGTAAGTCACAATGAGCTCACTTTTCCTTTCATTGACAATCCAAGCTCTTGGGAGGCTGAGGCAGGTAGGTTGCCATAAGATGATGGAGACCAGCCTGGGCTGCATAGGAAGTTGCAAGGAGTGAGACCTCAAAAACAAACCAATCCACTAAAAAAGCAATAAAAAAAGATTGAATTTGGTTAATCAACTGGATTGTTTCTAGTTACACATTCGATGATAGTTGTTAGGAGGGAGCAAGAGGAAAGCATGCCACATGCATGAATATTAACTCAGGACACGGATGGATGTGTAGGGAAGAGCAAGGAGAGACGCGAGTTTACTTTTCTGTTTACTACGCAGCTGTCTGATGACCTCAAGCTTTTGTTCTTACATAAACCACATTTTATATTTGGACATGGACAAATCAAATGTTGCCAACCAGTCTGAGATAAAGAATCTGGAGCATAACTGGTTGGCCAGAAGACCTCTAAATGTTCAGGAAAAGCTTGCAGATTTGTGAGTGTCCACAGCCACCAGAAAATGGTTAATCGCAGGACTGGGTGTCCCTATTCCCAGGCAGTTCTTGAAATGACACTTGTGTTTGGAATGTGATTGTATATAGAAGTTAAAAAAAAGTTAAAATGTGATTGAAAGAGGAAAGTCGAGAGAAGGGAACATGAAGTTCTCAGGAGCCAGGCGTCGCTGAGGACCACCCCAGCCCTCTCATTCCATCACTGCAGTGCTCTTAGCAGATTCTAAAGATGTCTTTGTAGATTGACAAAATTTGGAACCTTTGGGCATGTTTTGGTGAGGGAATGGGTGTCCAGGTTAGGACAGTTATGGTGATAATATTGTTGTGTAGATAACATATGGAAGTGAAAAAAACGGTCATCTCATGAAAACATTGGGGAGGACTGGGCCTCTGTCGCCACCCCTGTGCATGCTAGCCCAACGGAAAACACTTATGAATATGCAACCTTCCTCGTGCCAGCCAGGAGATGGCGGTCGCTAGGCGTGGTGAGGTTGTGCTCATTGTGGTTAATACCAGTCCCTGTTATATATTCCGTATGTCTATGTGAGGAACTTAGTCCTCTTAGGCAGCCTTTGAAATAGGTCTAATTATGATCCTCATTTTACAAGCGAGGAACTTGGTATACAGGGTGGGGAAGTGACCTCTCAAAGTCACAGAATTAGGGAAGTGGTGAAGCCAGGACCAAAACCCCACTGTATGGTCTTCTCATACAGCCAGGGGAAGCTGGTGGCTCATTTCCACAGGGAAAAAGTCTAGTAAAACACAATTTGTCAGTCTATTCTATTTGTAGAATCTCAATTAAAAACCCAAATCCAAGACATTATATTGAGTGGCTGTTATTTCTGTTTTGGTCTTCACTGAGGATATAAAATTGTCAGGCTGGTGGGTAGGTGTAGCTCAGGGATAGACACTTGTGGTCCTGGGTTTGATGTTTGATTCCCAATAACACCCCTACCACACATGCAAAGCTTCCCTTATGGAAGGGGCTGATTCCTCAGGGTGTTCTCCAGTAAAGGACGGGTGGAGAGCCTGCCAGATGCTGGGTGTGTCTCTTCATTTACTCCTTCCTGTTACGTGTGATTCCAAGAAGTCTGGCAGAAGTCTCACTGAAGTTGGCCAGGCCCACAGCTCATCCGAGCCCTCATCTCCAGTACCTGTGAGGACAAGCAGATGCCCTGCTCCTGGCCTAATTCCTCTAAAGTTTAGAAATGTTAAACCAGGGAAATTAATCTCAAGAATCACTCAACCTAAACTCTTGAGTCTTTAGTGCATTCCTTTCTGTATAAAATAATCTTTAATTCATATGAATCAGTTATTCTATCATTAATTCTTAATAAGGCTACATAATTGAAATTAAATATTTTTTGATCTGAATTTTAATTGTTGCCCTCATCTTTTTCTTCATCTATCAGTTCTTCGTGCCATGAAGGAGGACAGTGAGAAGGTTCCAAGCTTACTGACGGACTATATATTGAAAGGTGAGTTGCATAACGGTAGATGAGCAAAGCTCAGATGTTTTGAATAGTCAGCAAATGCATCTTCTTGCTCTTAGATTGAAGAGGAACTTCCTGCCGGGTGTGGTGGCACACGCCTTTAGTCTCAACACTAGGGAGGCAGAGGTAGGAGGGTTGCTGTGAGTTTGAGGCCACCCTGAGACTACATATTGAATTCCAGGTCAGCCTGGGCTAGAGTGAGACCCTGCCTCAAAACAACAAACAAAAAAGGAACTTACTAATGCATGGTTTTATTAACGTGCTGAGTGAGGATACTGTATGACCCATGTATTCTACCTGCATAGTGGTGCTACAGCATTTAACTTTCATTTGAGATCCTGAGCTGGAAAGACTTCCCTCAGCTGAGTGGTAAACATGGTGGAGGGCAGTAGAGAACCAGTGAGACATCTCTGGGTGTCAGGTGTGGACGTGCGGATCCTGGGAGGCTTGAGAAGGCTGAGTGTGGAGGGAGGAGAAAGCATCGAATCACTTAACAGTTCCAAGGGAACACAAAAGGGCCGGCTATGTCAGAGAGGGAAAGGGGAAGCCAGAAAGACTTTCATCAACTCAGGACAGCAAAGAATGAGCCATAAATCTTAGAGACCAAGGTCAGGATCACACAGGATGGGAACTAATGTGGCCAAAGAAGATTAAGAAGTTAAGGGGGTCACTGCTGAGGAAAGAGCACATGTCTGAATCGTCAGGGAACTGAAGAGCTCACTTCCAGGCACAACTAATACCTCTCAACTTGGGTTTAAAAGGCAGCACTTATTCTTGGAGCAGGAGCACGTTCTGAAAGCATTACGGAATGTATCTGATCTGTAGTTGATCAGATAAGCTGCCTCTAGTGCATCCTCCTTGGTTAGCTGAGGAGCAAAGGGACTCAAAGTGAATAATGCAGAAGTTCTCACTGTCAGGGGAAACAGGAACATCTTTAAATACAGTTTTTCTGGTGGGTGGCTTTTTCTATTAAATTCTGATTTTTTTCTTTTACCTGATCTCTTTGTTTTGCTTTTGTGTTGTGCTAGCACTGGTATGAAAGCTGGATTGTTCTGAGGTTTGTTCTAGATGTGAAACAGGAATGAGACGAACATAAAGAACATGTCGAATTTTGAATTACAGGGAGCCCCTAGGGATTTGGAGGGGTGCCATGTCCTTCCAGGAAGCAGTGCTCTGGGGAAAGCTGAGGACTGTACCTGAACTGTCCCTCAAGCTTAGGAGGTGGCCTCCCTCCCCCTCCCCCCTCATGTTGCTCCTCCTTCCCAGGCCACTGGCTGTCTGCAAGCCCAGCTCTGTCTACTGAACCTGCTTCTCGTGGGCTGTTTGCCTGTGCCCTGCTTCTGTCTGCTCTGGGTGGTGAGGACTGGGTGGAAAAGAAGCATGGATGCTGTCGTGGAGAAAATGAAGGAGGGGACAAAACTTCCTGGTGTTCTGGGTCGGGAAAAAAGGCTCTTTTCCACCTATTCCGTCAAGTCCCAGCCTGCCAACCATCACTCTTTCTGGGGACCCTGCCTAGAAGGGCTGTTGATCAAAGGGGAGAATGCCCCTGATTCGGCTGGGCTTGTCATTGTCCTTACACAGATGAGTACGGCTCAGCTGTTTAAATAGCCCTCATTTGAACTCAAAGGTCAGAAGAGAAAGACAAGTGGCCTCAGTTGGCTTTAGATGGGAGAGGGGATGGGTGCCGTGCTGGCTGCTTCAGCTTCTTCCCTCACCTGCCTGCCTGTCAGCCTGCGGCGTGCTGCCACTGCGCTGACTGGAGAAGTGAATGAGTGTGACTTCTGCAGGGGCCAGGCTTTCATCTGTGGCTCACCAGGACATGGTTCTGGTGTCTCATTTCTGGGAGATTCTGATTAGTGTCTTACCATTGTTGGGTCCATCCTCATAAAGTGTTGCTGTCACAGGTCCATGTGTTACTACTCAGTCCTTACACACAATGTATATAAAATCCCATGTACTTGTTATAAATGGAAGCAGGTGATACATTTCTGTCTAAAATATTTTTCTTTTCTTGTAGTTCTGTGTCCTACATAGAGCAGTGAGCATCACCTTCTACGGACTCTGAGCTTGGTGTTTTATGGCATTATTCTGAAAGTTGGCTACCACAGCCTTCCCGCTATTGGAAACCCAGCACACTTGAACTTGGGCTTGCGATTCAGTATTAATACATCATGACTTCACTAATTTTTCATATTATAGAATCAGAACTGTGGCCTTCTTGAATTGTGGAGATGAGTTTTGGTAAATGTAACAATCATAAACTGTTTTCTAAACCGGCTGAGTCAGGAAGAGGACTATTTCGTCTCTAGCGTGCCCATTTGAGTTGTTTAGGGCTTGCTTCCTCTCGACTGCACTGAAAACTAGCACGGAGAGTTTCCTTCTCTCACTATCTGCAGTGAAGGCAAGAGCCGCACTGACAAGAAAATTGTCAGTATGTTACCGACCAGTGTTGTTCAGAGAGCCTGAGATGAACAAACGTGGGAAGTTGTGACGTGGAACCTGCAGTCATCAGTGTGACTTGGCCTAATCGTGAAGAGACACTGACAAGAGGACCAGTTTTGTAGCTTGCTGCATCGTTGTTCATGCGTTAACCGTTAGGACACCACTTTCAGAATCTCCTAGAACTTGGAAGGTCTGTTCCATGTGCAAAAGTGAACTTTTAAAGGGGTTTGTATCCTCTAAGGTGCTTACGGAACTGCTGTGTCTGCCTGTTCCCATGGCTGGGCTTGATTTGATTCACAGCGTGTTTTCCTAGAGCACTCAGTTCAGAAACAGCTACTCCGACTCAACGCTAATCATGATCACCTTGCCAGCTCCAGTCAAGTCAGTGGTATTTAATAAATACAAAAATATATACTTAAGGGCCTTGAGTTTTTGTTTTACTTTCCGTGTGAGCAGGTGATGCTCTGATTAGCCCCAGGAACGCTCAAGTGGGCACAGGGACTTTTCCAGATCCTGCCATGCATGGTGGCTCCCTCCCTGACAGAAAATGAGTGTTGTGAGAATCTCTGTGGGATCTGCCATCAGGGGGCTTTTTAATTTCCACTTCAGAGTGTGAGAGCACAGGCTGGCTGCACTTCTTTCCACTTAGGAACTGTGAGTGTGAAGCTCGATGCAGCTTGGCATTTCAGCTGGTATCTAGAATATGGACTTGACCGTTTCCTTCTTAAAGTCTTCCATGCTAGTAAGTATGTGGGACTGATTGACACTTGCTCCTGAATTGTTGAAGATCATACTTAATATATTAATAAATTGGAATCTGTCAAAACCCTGCCTTTAAAGAAATGTAGCTTTAAGGGACATACAACACAATGGTCCCTTGGTCTGTTTGGTGGGCCTAAAGCTGCTGCTGTGTGTAGTGTGTGGAAGTTATACCTACTCTGTCTTTTTAATGTCAAGCTCCTCATTTAAATAGGTTTCTCCTGATTCTGTTCTGTAGTAATGACCCACTGAGGACTCTCTGTACCTCACACCTTGTGGTGTGTTAGCTTTGTCACGGCTGGGCATCCCTGGTCTGAAAATCTCACATCCAAAAGCTTTTGAGCTCCAAGAAGACACTAAGTGCAGAATTTCATACCCAACTTCATGTGAGGTGACTGTCACTGTTCAGGTACACCAACAATACTGTATAAATTACCATCGGGCTGTACATGTAAAGTATATGAAACATAAATGAATTTCACATTTAGACCTGGGTCCTAGCCAAGCACTTTGGAAAAGATATTGAACATGTTTTAATGATGTATACCTTTGTGACTTGTGACTTATGGCAGGTAGGCTTCTTATCTCTGAAGAATAGCACCTCAGTACAGTGTAGTCTAGGGGCCAGGACTCCTGGGGAACTGGGACCTGCTGAGGGAAACAGTCCTGTGCAGTGTACTCCACAGGCCAGGACTCCTCTGGGACAGGTGACCAGCAGAGGGAAACACAGGCACAGGTGCACCTGCCTGGGCTCTGAAGCGACTACGTGTCTTCTGAAGTGTTGTTGACTCGCCGCCAATCATCCCCCAGCAGTTTTGCTTTTTGAAGAAAACAAAGAACAAACTAGAACTATGGTGCACTCCAAGTGCCATATATCTGTTTTATTCTTCAGGAAATTATATTTGTTTTTCTTTTACAAGAGCACAACAGGAACCAAAGTAAAAGAGTAATAGATACAGCACTCAGGATAAATCATATCTTTAAAATAATAAAAAATTTTACACCTTGTCCTATATCCTGTTAGTATTTTCATATGGCCATGATTTGAAAAACAAGCAAGCATTTAAATTTTTTTGATATTTTTTTGATGCCAGGAATGGATTAACAAAATTTCGTACTAATCAGGCTGATGTAAATCTGTTTTGGTAACATCATATTCACAAATTTATTTCGGAAATAGATAAAAATATTGCCCCTTGGTAATAAGTCTTTTTTCTTTGATGCAAACAGCTAGAACACCTTTTTCTTTTTTCCTTTTTGATATTCTAAGACAAAAATGATTAATCTTCAGATTAATAAATTAGGTCATTATAATAATAAATTAATTTTTTTAAAGTTCAGCAACCTCTGTCCAAGTATTTACAACAATACTTGAAAGTTCCTTTACAAAACAGAACACGTTTTCTTTTCACATTAAGCATACTGGGTATCTGTGTCTTTCACAACAAGCATTTTTAAAAGAAAAAAATCACAAATGGGTCATTAGTATAAAAGTGCTAAGAGCTGTTTGAAAAGTTAACACTATATTCTACAGTCAGTTATATTTGAGGCAAACTACACAAACTTCCAGCTTATGTGGACAATATTCCAGTAGTTGTTTCAGACAGTTGCTTGAAAAAATAAACCTCCAGGAGCTGATTATGGATGCAGGTCAAACCTGCCCTCAGTGTCTCTGGCCAGTGAGCGAATTGAAAACCAACGGAAAGCAAATCAAATGAGGAAGGAGATTTCAGTAAGGGACATCCTCTCACAGCAGGGTGAGGCTGGCGCACACACACACACATACACACGCATGCACGCACACACATCTTCCCAATTAAACTGCAGGTGAGTTTTGTGTTATCCAAAAAAATCCGTAAGTGATCGAAAGCATTGATATGGAATGCCTGTTTATCTGCCTTTGTTCTGCTTAAAATCTCATAAAAATACATTCAACAGGAAAACATAAATTGTATGTGTATAAATATATATGTATATATATTATATACACATGCACACAAATACTTTTGTTTTTGAAGCATTAAGATAGTTACATAAATATTCCTATAATTGCTAAAGTTTAAAGAGGCATAATTTTTTGAGCTTCAACAAAGGTGCTTGAATAATATACAATTAAAATGAAGTAGTTTCTATTTTGTAGAATCAGCATTATAGTAAGGAAAAAAAATCCCAAAGTTGTTTTTTTTTCTTAGAAAGTTTCTTCTTGAGCTAGAGCTTCAACAAAACTATGACAACCAACGACACAGAGAACAAGGCGACAACAAGCAATGAAGAGGAGCCCCGCAGGTGCCCGGCGGCTCCCTTCACCCTGCCGTGTGTGAGGAGGCTCCGGCGCTCACCTCAGGAACGACTCCTTGTCCATCTGCTGTCTGCTGGGAACAGGCTGACTGGCTTGGAGGAAAAGAGAAGCAGCAAAACGTGTAACTGTGTATATCCTAATAACCCGCTTTTGAGAAATGTCGCTATGGCATCTCCCTGGCTTCCTCACCGCCTGCGCAGTCGTGACTGGAGAACAGAAACCGTGGCTTTAGACCTGGGATGGCTATGGAACGTTCTCGTGCTCCCTCGTCTGGTGGGCCTACGGCAGCTGGATGGCGAGGCCTGTGTCTCCCTCGCATTCAGGCCCCCGCTTGGCAGCAACCAGACAGTCTTCAGAGCAATAGGCAAAAATATCCTCTGGGCCATGGACTGCTTTTATTTTACTGGCTTTTCTCCCCGAGCCAAGCTGACCAATTTTTCTTCCCAGCACTACCCTCCCCCCATTTCCCCAACCAAACTCACTGTACCCGCCCCCAAATAACTACAGCTATCTTACAAGCAAATACACCTTAGCAACTTTTAAAAACTTTGGTTCTAAGAAAACACTTGGTCAGTTATCTTGAGGAAAAGTGGGAATGCTTGTTCTGCACACTGCTGGAGACAGAGCCATCCCAGAAGTTCTTAGTGCTGTACATGACGTCACCATCCAATACAATCACTAAGCAAGTGCACACTCTAGTTTACTGCTAGGAGCACGTCTCGCTCTTGCCTGTCTGTCTTGTCGACCCCGTCCGTGCTGCCTGCGTTCACACGGTCTGGTAGAAGTTGTCTGCCTGGAGGTGGCTCTGTTTCTGCATGCTGTAGAAGCCACTGAATCGTGCGTCGGGTTCAGCAATTCTTAGCATTCTCTGGGAACCGTCCACCTGGACTCGGGTGCCCTTCTTGCAGTCCACAGCTACCAGCTGATTATTCAAGGAAGAAGGCTATTTGGCGAGAGAGGAAAGAAAAAACATACACACAGAATTAGCGGCCTTCTAGACCCCAAACGAGCAGACGTTCAGAACCTGATTCAGGTGAGACAGCAGCTTCAGGAGTTGTTCATGGTCAGACTGTCCATCTGTACGTGGAGCATTACTCCTCCGTTCTCTTTTAGGATGGGGTCTCACTGAAGTCCTGGCTGACCTGGAATTTACTCGAGCCCACCCCTGGCATGGCACTCATAGTGATCCTCCTACTTCAGCCTTTTGAGGGCTGGCAATAAAGGCATGGGTCGCCATGCTAGGATGGGGCATTGCATTGTTCTAGTGCCCCGCATGTTTGTCAAAGGAAAACCAAGTGTCCCCATAGCTGATGTACTTGTGCTAAGCCTCACACCTACTCCCTGGCTGGAGGAGCCTTTGGGAGCAGGTCACTCACTGGTGGTGGCCTTGGGACTTAGCACAGCTTCCCAGCCACTGCTAGCTTGCTCTGTCTCGCCACTTCCTTCCTGCTGCTGTGAGATGGGATGTCCCAGCTGTCTGCTCTGCCAGGCTTTCCCCGCCACCATGAAATGTCCCCTGATACATTTCCTTCCACAAGCTGCTTCTCTTGGGTGTTTTGTCCCTACAATGAGAAGGCAGGTCAACCACCTGACAAATTTGCTATGGAAGGGCTTCTAACTAGAGGAGCAGTGGGAGTGAATCTTCAGGGCGTTGGGAATTCTTAAGGGTGTATAATTTTAAAAAGCTAAATAAAAAAGATAGAGTTGAAGGAATTATGATTTCTGTAATTAATGTAGTTTTTTGTTTCCTTTTAAGATAGGCGGACTCAGAGGTCCTTTGATTCAAAGAAAGACATGTTTTCTCTGGAGCCTGCCTTCGGTTCCCTCAGTCCCTAAATCCTGTGTGCCTCTTCCCTGTGACACGCCTATATGAATTCTGCAGCTCTCTTGCAGAATTCTGGGATTATTTCCATCTGTGACTGTTTCCTCTCCACATTCAAAGTCTTTGACAGATGACTGAGAAACATGGGATGATGCCTTCGGGTTCAATTCAGAGGTATTTGAAAGTTTCAGGTACTTCCAGGAAATTGGGACCTTGAGAAGTTAAAATTTATTAACCAATAAATGGATGATGGCTAATTGACCCAGTGATCAGTCCCACCTTGAGCAAGTATTGTATATTTGCCTGATATGTATTTAAGGTTAAGAATAGCAGAATAAAACTATATGGGGTAATATAAAGGATCTTAAGAGTGTGTGCGAGCTTTCCTAGTTCCATCAGGATGGCCAGTACCTTAGTTGGTGTTCGGTACCAGCACAGCAGTGGTACCCACTGTTTCTTCTGGTTGATGAAGAGGAATGCTATTATAATGGAGAGGCATATTATTATGGGAACAACAACTGAGACGATGGAGTCCAGTGAGGAGTCTTCGCTTGGGTGCAGTCTCTTATCTCTGTAGTCTACCTGAAGGTGACCCATGTCTAGGAGGAAAAACAATAGAAGCAGTCAACACTTAAACTGGAATTCTAATGGATTAATTATACTGCAAATAGAGATCAGAAGCTTGGTTTGATTGTTTTCCAGTACTCTTGGGCTGAAAGCACGATTAGAGCCTAATGCTGATCCAAAGAGCTCTTGGAGGGTGAGGTGCTTAAGGACGGATTTAGAGAAAACCAAATGAAACAATTGGTGAAGAGGACGCTGGCTCTAGCTAGCTAGGCGGGGAAAATATAAAATGCTGGATAGATTTTAAAAAGTGATTCAAATGAGATTTAAAAATATTGTGACTGGTATTTTGATTACAATGGCCTAAGATTTTAAAGCAGAAACAGCTTTGTTCCCTATCTATTGGCCAAGAGGAGACTAAATCATCGTTTACTTACTGGTGTAATTAAGGTTAACTAAATCAAAAGCTAAGCCTTCTGCAGTGTAATCTTTCAGCTGATATTCTGGATTGCTGAGTGCTGAGCACATGTGCCTTCCTTTTCATAGATCTGTTGAGCGACTCACCAGTCTTGCCTTCACGAAACATGTTAGTAATGCAGAAGATTTGCTCTTATAGATGGATGAAAGCCTTCCTGTTTAAAAGACTCATTTTGCTTGGCATGTACATGTGTGTGATGAGTGTATACGTGTTTGCATGTGTGTAGATGCCTGTGTGCATGTGGAAGCTAGAGGGTGAAGTCTGGTGTCTCCCTCAGTCACTCTCCATCTCCACCTTATTTTTAAAGACATGGATTCAACTCCAACAAGCTAGCCAGCGAGCCCTAGGGACCTCCGTCTCCACCTCCCCAGCGCTGGGGTTACGGGAGCACGCCACCACGTCCCCTGTCTCTTGTGCATGCTGGAGATTCAACTCAGGTCTCGTGTGGTGCAGCGAGCACTTTACTCACATAAGCCGTCCCGTCCCCACTTCCTAAAATATTCTGAAAATGTTACAAGGCTTGACCTGTAGCTCAGTGGTGAGCTTGCTTAACAGATTCAAGATCTCTAGAACTGAAAAAGATATGTTGCAGAGATTAAAGGGTCCTACTTTCTGAAACTTTATTTTGTTTCAAAAAAACATTTTAGTCAGGTTTTCTACATGCATCAAAGGCCAGTGTAGTGACAGGGCATAATATAAAATGGCACTGCTCTTAAAGTGTTCTGGAAGAGTAACAGCTTTGTCGTTGACGTGCCTCTGTGTGTGCTCTGCTGGTGGGGAGGGAGGACACAGAAGAGAATACCCCTGCTCATTTTAGCCAGTACAGATGACAATGCTATATTGGAAAGGAAAAAAGGAGCATACTTATCAGCACCCCCAAAGTTCCAAAGACAAAAGCAGCATTGATGAATTAGGGTTTTAAATACAAACTGAATAATAGCTTCCCATATTCCAAATGATGTAGGGATGGTTTTAGGAATATGTCTTACACAAGAAGATTGAAAAGTAAATTAAGGAAATCTTAGTGAGATGAAAATGAAGCTGCAATTGAGGTCTCTTTACAAAATACAGTGTTTCAGTTCCTTCTGTGAAAAGCACACCATAAGTCAGCTTTGGGTTTTCTTACAGCCAAAGGAGGAAAGAAAAAAAAAATCCCCCAAACAAAACAAATATCATAAATAAGAATCACATTATCTTTAGATGAAAACAAATTAGTTGTATAGGAGGAACCTACATTTTCTTGCTAACTCATAGAAACTTCTCTGAGACCTTTATTAATTAATTTATTTTTATTTACAAGCATAAAGAGACTGAGAATGAGTGTGCCAGGGCCTCCGGCCTCTGCAAACAAACTCCAATGCATGAGCCTTTTTGTGCATCTGGCTTTATGTGGGTACTTGGGGAATCAAACCGGGGTCGTCAGGCTTTGCAGGTAAGCATTTTAACTGCTGAACCATCTCTCTAGCCCCCTTCTGTGGAACTTTTAACAGGGATACTGTGGTACATAGGTCCTCAGAATGTTACCCTCAGTAAGCTGTCCTTGTGACTGGAGCCCAGTATCTCCAACAGTGCCAGACACACAGCAGGCATGCTTGCTGACCAAGTGCCCACATTCTGCTAACACATACTCCTCTGAAGCAGTCCAGGAGGATAACTCTCTGGTCGTCTGGCTTGGTCCAAGTGTAACATTTAGAATAGCGAAAGGAACAGATCATTAATCTCTCAAGCAATGAGCAATGCTTCTTCCAAAAGAAATGTAAAGAACTCATATGGCTATGAGTTTCAAAATATGCTTGGAACCAACAGGAGGCAGTATTGAGCTAGGGTTCAGAATAGGTTGAAAGCAGAGTCCTTTTATGGTAAGGGTTCATCCATGCTTGACCTTGCAGCCAATGGGAAGCAATCAAAACAGTTTATTATCCATAGCTGAAAGGTGTGTGTGGGGGGAGGTATGGGATATAGCTGGGTACTGTAGAATCAACTCATGCAATAAAGTTTCATGAGGTGAACACTTCCCAAGGGGGAACCCCAATGCAGGATGATTATTGGACCCCGGGACAGTGAGGAGTTTATTACCATTCCGACACAAGAATGATTTGGAGAGATGGTTCAGCAATGTCACGCTTAGCTCTGTGGCTGGAGGCTCCTCCCTTCCTTCCCTCACTGCCATGTCTTTGAGCCTGTAGGCCCAGGAAGGAAGTCTTTCTCCAACTGTCTACAGACTGTTAACAATGTTTGTTGGTTAATATGTTTTGGCCAAGCAAGTCTTCCCTGGAGTAGCATGTGAACTCACAGAAGCTTGGAACACCACAACAAAGACCGTAAGGAGGAAGACATTACCTCTGGGGTGATGGAGGACATCGTTTTCACTTGGGGTGGGCCACATGGGTACCTCCAGGTCAACCTCTCCACGATGGTTTTTCTTCTCAATGGGAACATTAGTTGGCTCTGGGACATACATTTCTAGAAGAAGAAAATATTTTGAGTAAGAGACCACGAAGAAGCTGTCTTAATCGTTGATGTTTATATACTCGATCCAAGTGGAACATTCAATTTAATAATATTTCCTAGGACATGAAAGACCCATTCTCTGTACTGACATCATTAATGCCAGAGTCATTTGTTTTTTAGTGGTGGGAAACATTTCTTACAACATTTTTTTTTTCAGGTAGGGACTCTCTCTAGCTCCGGCTGACCTGGAATTCACTCTGTAGTCTCAGGCTGTCCTCCTACCTCTGCCTCCCAGGTGCTGGGATCAAAGGCGTGAGCTACCACACAGGCTCTTACAGCATTTAGAACAGTCTGTTTATTCCACCCCCCCCCTTTTAAAAAATGCTAAATGTTGGCTTACTGTCTTGTATAAACTCATCAGGACTATGATGGAATGATTTCTTTCACCCTGTATCAACTCAGTACTGTGCTCAGATAGCTACTGCTCTTCGTGAATGCTGAGTCACTTGTACAAAATGTCAGCAGAACTTGAGGCACTTAAAGCATCATACACTCTTTATTGTTTCTTGGCCCTTCCCCTTCCACTTGGGTCCCAGGAGCACTTCAGGCAGGCCTGTGAGGAGCATCCTGAGCTGTCCAGAGTCAGTGGGAATACCTAGATTGAAATCTGGCCTGCGGTTACTGTATGTATAGGTGCTCTGATCAATGAGATGCAGAAGGAAACAAAACTAATACAATTCTCTCCAAATATCAGACTTTTTATTGGGGAGAGGGAGACAAGTTCTGAAGAGGACTAGAGAAAAGGTTCAGAACTTTCCTCAGTAACTACAAGCATATTTTCTTATCTGTAATTCACTTGGCTGACCCTAAGTAGCCCAGCATGTTAAAGAAAAAATATTCTTAAGGCCCTTTACTTCCTCCTCTTCACCAGACCCTGACATCTTATTTAACGTGTTTTCTTTTCTTTTTTTAAAGAGGACACTCAACATTTGTATCCTAAAGACAGAAACAAAGTAAACAAAACACAGTCTTCTCGGCTGGGAGTGAGGCTTTCCAGAAGAGATTTATGAAGGGCTTGGGGACTTGCTGAGTCTCCTTTGGTGCCAACCAAACACCCAGCTGGGGATTGTGCTCCAGATTATGCATGAAGTAAACGGCAGCCCTGGAGTCCACCACAGCGCATGGCTCTGCTGCCTTCTAGACACCTTACACCAGTCTTCTGTGCTTTTACCTTTAGGAGCAATGACAGTTCCCAAAGTGGGTGGCTCCTTGCAAACTGCAGAATTAAAAAGGGGTGTAGTGCTGCACACCTTTAAACCCAGCACTTGGGAGACAGAGGTAGAAGGATTGCCATGAGTTCAAGGCCAGCCTGAGACTACAGAGTGAATTCCAGGTCAGCCTGGGCTAGAGTGAGACCCTACCTCAAAACACCAAAATAAAAATAAAAATTAAAAAGTAGTATTTTAGAAGAAAGGGGTTGAATATAAATATGCAATTCTTATCTTTTCAACATCATATCAGAATCTCATTATAAACTGCACTGACTCCCCCGGGCCCTGACTTGGTAGGGCTGGACTACCTGACTATCTCCAGTGAGGAAGGAGGATCCTAGAAACATCTACGCACTTACTGACTCAGCCACAAACCAAGGGGAAGGAATTATTACCTGTATTCCTACCTGACCACTTGAACTTGGGCTCTTATTGTCACACCTCTGGGATCTACAGTTTGTGTCACAACCATCTTAGCCTCTGATCATTTCATGCTTTAGTCCTTTGTGCATGCCACCCTATCAGTGTCCTCCAGCTGACACGACCTATGATATTCTTGCGATACATCTGCTCAAAAGTGAACCCAAAGGCCAAATTCATGCTGTTCATATGATAAGCAAGTCCCTGAAAATCTTGGGCAAGTTTCCATCTTCTCCATTTGCTGCAAGAACTCACAGCTCCAAGAGCACTGGCCCATCTTTCCCACCTAGGGTCTTTGGTCAGACAGACCTCTTCATGCCAATGAAGACAGACCACCTGCCATTCAAGGTCTTCCTCACATTCTTTCCCTGTGAGACCCTCCAGGGCCACCCTGCTCACATACAGTGAAACCTTAATGGTGCACTTAGCTCTTAGGGTCTGTATCTGAGGTGTAATAGCCACTGTCCCTAACCTCCGTTCTCTTTGCAATACTGAGCTTGCTTTTGCTATTATAATGATTACAATGAACTTTTTGTTTTTCAACTTTTGGGGGCTGATCAGGTGAGGAGGGAGCACAAAGCAAATAGACAAAGAGCATTGGGAACAAAGGAGGAAGCTGGGTGCAGAAAAGGTGTCAGGCAGGGAGAAGCAAACAGCTAAGTCTAGTGCTGCTATTAGCCAGGTGACCTGGGAATTAGTTGTGTATTTGACATTGTTACTTTTGGGGATCAGTGGGCACTCTCAGAAACACTTAAATGGGGCGAGTCTACGTAAGACCTAAACAAGGCTGATACAGCTCAATTGAACAGTTGGAGTTTAACTATTTAACTGCCCCTTATTATGATTGCACAGTACAGATGCTCTTCTAAATTGGCATGAATCCCAGATTACTGCACTGAATAGACAGATTCTCAACGTAATGATGCAACAGGAGAATTGAGGTGAAGATGAAAAGGTTCCTGACTCACTCAGGGCCTCACTGGGATTTTGAAGGGAGCCTACCTTCAGTCTGTGTGGTCCAGGCTACCTGGGGAGTCTCTGGTGTGCCGGGGAACAGACTGGGAACACGGCCCAGAGGCTGTCCTAGGGCGAGTTAAGGCCCTACATTTCAGGGAGTAGGGAAGGGATAAAGGAGCTGCTTTGGCTGGAGGCACAGGCTTAGAATCTAGAAGACCTGCTGGAGGATCTGGGAAGCTGTGGGGACTCAGTCTTTTGAAACTGAAAGATTGGATGATGCAATTGATATGAAAGAGTGGTTCCCCAACAACCAGATGACAAGGCCAGCTGAGGGCTAGCACTCTGACAGGGCAGGTGTCTTTAATAAGTTTGCTCTACCCAATGTGGCTGTACCTTCCTGCAAGGATAGAGGACTCAGGTTAGCAGCCCAGCAATTCTCCGATGGAACACAAATCAGCCTGGATCTGTGGGAGGACTTCGATGGGGCTGACCCACGGGCTGTGCAGGGTGAACAGTACTGTGTATTGACCACAGAAGGACAGCGGCTTAGATACCTGGACACATCGGGCAGCAACTTCCTTCCACATTGATGGGCTCGACGCAGGGCAGAGGGGGGCAGCTGACCGTCGAGCAGAGCGTCTGGCCCTGGAGGCAGTAGCAGTGCGTGCAGCTGTCAATGTCCCACCGCTCCTCGTCAGCGTAGGCCTTCCCGCTGAAGTGACACACAGCCTTCTTTGGAATCGTGTCTTCTAGTGAAAAGAACAGCACACGGTGGAGCTGACTGAGGAGTAAAGTGCTTTAGGACCTCTGGAATTTACCGAGTCACTCCTGTCGGCTCTTAGTACCCTCATCCTGCGGCTAGAACCCCATAAAGAACCACCAGCCCAACACGGGGCGGCAGCCGTGACAGCTCGGATGCTGGCCACCGGACACGACACTTGTCTAGAACAAGATGCAGAGGGTTCGGCTACAAGCCTGGGCTCACGCGATCCCCACTGAAGTCTCTCGTCCCACAAGGCCAGGCGCTGGTCAAGGAATGATAATGATGCCACTTCACGCACTGAGCACGGGGCTCCAGTGCCTGATCCGCTCGCCCTCCTCTGGGTGCCCATGCAGCGTGGTCTTCTGCCAACCAGCAACCAGGGGGAAAAATTTCCACTTTGGAAACATCTTTTTTTTTTTTTTAATCCAGTAAACCATGGTTCTTGAGAACAGAGCCATGCAGTGAGCCCTCAAGCCAATGTTTCACCAAGGACACTGGTTTTGACCATCAAATCTAGAGTCCATTATGCGTAAGAACTCATTATAGAAGGAAGCAATCTTTTATAGAGCAATATTACTGGTTATATATAAACCCTGAAACAGCTCCCATGATGGATCAACATTAATGAATATAATCAGAGTTACCAAATTAGCGTGTGAGAAAACTGGAGAAAAGGTGGGTAAACTCCTTCCCCTCTAGACCGTCACTCTGTCTGCACCTTTCTTTCATGAATCTTTGCCAGTGCTCTTCCGGAGGAGAGGAATGAGGCATCACTGGAGAATGCCTAAAGACTCAGGGCCTAGCACCAAGCTGTGTTTTCCCATGACTTTGACAAAGAAAGTTATTACATCAACATCTTTGAAGATCCTGAACTGAAGCTTATGATGTCAAAATTGATTTTCAAAATTAGGTATTAAAATGATAACCCTGTGTTGGCTATTTTAGGGGTCTTCTCACATTTGGTGACATTCACCATCAGTGCTGAGGCTGGCATGACCCTGACCAGAGGGTTGTAAGGCTGTGCTTGGGACAGCCTTGAAGGGTCCTCACCAAAGCCTAACACAGTTGCCACTTCTGACATGAGCTAAACACAACCGATCAGCATGGAGGGCATAAGAAGGAACTCTGCTAGGAACCTGGGAAGGCTTCATGCTTGGAGTCCTTGAGGAATGAACAAAAGAATGTGAAGAAGCTGGAGGGAAAACATCCCAACAGAAGGTGATGCAGCCAATGGCTCAGCAAACTGTAAGGACAGTGAGACGTATCAGAGTGCCCAGTATGAGGTCTCGAGTTGCAACTGAGACACTTAGATCCTTTCTGTAGACCTGGGAGGGCCCTCATTAGATTGGCTCTTCAGAGGAGGCAAATCCACCAACAAGTAGTGGGTCTGGTGGATGAGTACAGTGTGCTCACGCAACATGGGCCTGGGGTCAGGCAGAGATGGATCGGAAGAGAGAGCATGAAGGAAGACCCCCTGTGTCCATGGGAAGCTAGGAGGAGGCAATTCCATTACGTGGGTCACTTTCCTGCTCTTGGAAGTCAACTGTTGGCAACTTTGTGAAGGGCCTGACCAGGCCTTACCAAATGTTTCCAGATATTCCACAGACCAAGCAGAGCCACACATCTCTTCTCTATGGGAACATGATCTGGAAGCTGCCACGAAGGTAAAACAGGTATGAGGCTCAGCAAGGCAGAACAGGGCAGTTTTCAGCCAGTCACTGGCAGCAATAGGAAGATACCAGTGCAGACAAAGTGGGGTGGATAACATGCAAAATTGGTGTGTTCTACCCTTCATATAGCTTTAAAATGTTTTCCTTCTGCTTGCTTGATCCAACAGCTCTACTTCTCATAATCTGGCCCAAGGAGGTGATCAGAAAATGTCTAAAAAGTTACTCATGGAGATCTTCATCACAATATTATTTAAAATAGCAAGAAAATTAGAGAGGGAAATTTGTATCCAATAATTAGGAAGGATTAAAGACTCATGAGAAAATCTTATAAAACACCATGGTACTATTAAAATATATGACGCAGAGTCTAACTTGTGACCATGTAAAGAAGATAATTCAAAATTGCCTATGAGGAAAGGAAAATGCGATTGTTAGACTTAAGGGTGAAGTCTGTCTTTCTTCCTTTTTGATAATGAGTTACTAATAGTAACATGTCAAAAACATAAAAATGGAAAAATGAAACATACACACTCCCGACCTCAGCCACACACACATCCAAGAATATGAAATGAATATGAAAGGGAAATGTTTGGATTGAGCTTGGTTCTGAGATACCATGAAAATGTGGTGCTTTCGGAATGATACTGACCCACTCAGAAGAATTTTATCAGACTCTAAGAAAGCTAAAACACATAAGCAGTGCCAAAAATCAGATTGTTGTAGTCAGCCACATGCAGTTGGGATGAACCTACAAACCAGGCACAATTTATGTGAGAGAAGGGATTTATTGAAGTTACAGATCCAAGGGAAGTTCCATAATGGCGAAAAAGGCTGGTCCCCTTTCCCCTGTCCAAGCAGAGAAAGAGAAAGAGAGAGAGAGAGAGAGAGAGAGAGAGAGAGAGAGAGAGAGAGAGAGAGAGAGAGAGAGAGAGAGAGAGAGAGAGAGGGGCGCCATCCCCAATACCACACACACATACCAGCTAATAGGCAGGAGGAGGGCAGAGAGCTCCTTTCCCTTTACATAACCTGAGGGTCAGGTCTTAGAACCCTCTCCCAGACTTGTTGACTTCTTGAGTCTCTGGAATTTCCTTCCTGCACTGCCTTCTCAGGAAGCCGGCATTGGACCGTGTAGTAGGTGAAGTTAAGGTTTTTACATTTGATTACCCAAATACTTTTGTTTTCCCTAAAATCAGGATTAAAATTAAAACTAACAAAATGCCCGTACTGCAGAGGACTCCACTGCACTGGAATATGCAGAGAGACCCTGGGGCCTAGGAAGTCCCTGAGTACAGGCTCCTGGAAGCGCAGCCTAACTGAGGAGGAAAACAGAAGCAGACACTGGTAATATGCAATGCAGGCACTCGGCTGCTATGTAGCTACTGAGCATGTTACTTCCTTCTGACCTTGACGCTGGTGCCTAACTGGCTTGCTTATGTGGCACTGACAGTATCCAGTGTTAATATAACTGCCAGGTACCGAGTGCCACTGCGCACTGCCCTAAGCATCTCATGAGTCTGTTCCATCCCATCTCCACAGTTCAAAGGTCAGGGTTAGGGTTTCCGTTCCACAGAAAACTGAGCGACATAGAAGTTAAGTCATTCGCCCAAGATGTGAGACCAGGAAGTACCAGAGTGGGTTTGGCCTTACATCTCTCTTGCACCTACTGTCTGCCATCAACTTGGAAGGATGACCCAAGGGGGATGGGCCACTTTTCTGGACAGGTCTCGGTGCCACACAAACCAATATCATTACTGCTCAATGACTCTGGGAAATGAGGTCCTTTCAGCTGCCTGGCACAGTCCTGTTGAGGAGTGGACATGGACTTAAGGGCCTCCTTGAAAACTCTCCACTGAACATGTCCGCCCTTCCTTCCTTCCTTCCTTCCTTCCTTCCTTCCTTCCTTCCTTCCTTCCTTCCTTCCTTCCTTCCTTCCTTCCTTCCTTCCTTCCCTCCTTTAACAAGTTAAGCTTCCTCCCCTGCTCTTTCCCTCTCCTTTTCTCTTGAAGGAAAATGATTGGAGGAAAATGTACCCAGGAAAATATGAGATATGACACTAATATGATATACTGTACTTTTAAAATAAATACATTAGGAGTTATATATCCTAACAAATGTGATCCCCTTCTAAATATTCCTTGTAGCAGGCCATAAACACATTCCAAAGACATGGCCATTGCTTCTTTTATCCTTTTGCAGTGGTATCTGGGGCTAATTCCTGAAATATTCATGGGAGACAGTCACTACCTTGTGGCTTCTTCCCTTTTAGGATAAAGCTTTTCTTGTGCAACAGTTAACACTGTGGGTCAGGCCTGCCCCCACCTCCCCTTTCTGCCACAGTGGCTCATGAGAGTGGCCCATGGAATGCTCAGACATGTCCTCTCTGTCCTGGATTCAAATAGAAGCAACATTGTCTAATGTCACCTAGGACCTCAATAAAAATATGCAATGCCTTTCGATGGCAGAGGTGATGAATTCAGTGTCGGTTCCCCCTCCATTTGTCCTGGATTCTGGTTAATTAATACGAAACAGAAAAATTGCCAGGTCTTTAATGCTCATTTTTTCTATGCTGAATTCTTCAACTATCTAAACATCATGAACTCATGTCTTTTCAAGACAAGAAGCCTTAACAAGTTGTGGAGGTTAGACTTTGTTTTTATTCTTGGGCTATTTTAATAAAAGCTAAAACTCATTCAAGGCTGGGAAAAGCTAGAAGCTTCCTCAATCCATCTAATATAAGAGCCCAACTCATGGACTCACCGTCCTTATAACTCTGACCATGTAAAAGATGTGTAGGAAGCCATTAAAGAAAGGCTCTCCAGACTGGGCCCCCTTTCCTCCATGGAGGGACGCAGAATGGCAAACCTACCATATGTGCATTATAGCTGGGCCTTCAATTTCTGTCTGGGAGACAGCCTTCTCAGATAGACACTTTAGGTTCTAATTCTGTTCTGGTGGACATGGTGTGGGAGTCACTTCCTGGGAGGAAGTTAGGCAGCTTTAGAAACTGCATCAGTTCTTTCAAATCTCCTGTGCCCTATTCAGAGCCCGGAAAAGCAATTTACTCTGGGATCATGGTGGCCAAGAGGCTAAATACAGCTCCTGCTCTTAGAACACAAGTAGAGCCCCCACCCCCCGTCATCCCTGGCAAATCAACCCAGCACATTCCTATCATAGGGCATCTGTTCTTTCCATATACTGAGATGTAGGCTCCACTGACGGCACCAGTCTAAACCTGGGGACAAAGCCATTCCTTTGGGGATGCAGGGCCTCATGCCCAATGGATGTGCCAAAGGCCATGCTCATAACTTTATACTTCCATGTGGGTTCTCAAGTTTGAGGCAGGAAGTATTTAAATGTTAGTGAAATCATTAAGGCAGGTGTACAAAGGTACCTTGTACACTACGGGTGACTTAAGATTTAGAAAAGGGAGTGTGAAAGGGAGCAGACGGCTGCTTACGTAAATACAAGGAAAGGCCTACTTAACATCTACGTGTCCACCTCTAACAATGCACTCTGCCCCACAAAGGAATGAGACACAATGATGAGACTGACCAGCTGCATACTGTATCAAGGAGGTACCTAAGATATACTTAGTTATCTTATATTGTAATTTCTTTGCTGATATGACGTTTGAATGAGGCAGAGATCTGATAAATGGAAATTCTCCTAGCAAATGAAAATTTTTGGCAAAAAAGTTTACTGATTTAATAAGATAAATTTGAGGTTTTTTTTTATTATACACCTTGTAGCTTCCCAATTTGATTCATCTTTATATATAAAAACAATACACACAAATGTTATCTTTTCGGCTGACTCCTACCTCTGTATAATACCTTAACCACTGTGTGAGCCAACTTGGTTATACAAGTGCTTTCTTAAAACCCAACTTTTGCTTTAAAAATTTTTTTTTCTTAGGGTGGGAAGTCTAACTCTATTAATAAAGTTCAAAAAAGGCTTTCAGGCTTCTTCAACATCCTGGTGAAGAGGCTCTTGATTGTCAACTTAACAGAACCTAAAATTACCTAAGAGACACATCCCTGAGCATTATCTGTGAGGGAGTTTCTAGAATAGGTTGAGGTGGAAAAGCCACCCTAACTGAGAGCAGCCCCATTCTGAGGGGCGGGGTCCAGCACACACCACTCTACGCTTCTGACTGCACACTGAATGTGATCAGTGCTCCGTGTTCCTGTTGCCAGTCATGCCGTCCCCGCCATGATGCACAGTGTCCCCTTGCACCATGAGTTAAAATGTATCCTTCCTCCCTCCCCTAAGTTGCTTAGTCAGGCATTGTGTTGCAGCCATGAGAATTTACTAAGATAATTTGGGCTTATGATCAACAGAACTAGAAATTTCCCTCAATTCCATGAACAGAAATCTCATCAAACAGTAAGGGAAGCAGTGACTTTTGGCTGATTGCACAGCATGTGAAGAGGGCCGAAGTGTCTGTGGGCTGAATAAGCACTTCAGGGCTGGAAAGATGGCTCAGCGGTTAAGGCACTTGCCTCCAGTGACTAAGGCCCAGGGTTCAATTCTCCAGGACCCACATAAACCAGACCCACAAGGTGGTGGCCCTGGTGTGCGCTCTCTCTCTCTCTCTCTCTCTCTCTCTCTCTCTCTCTCTCTCTCTCTGCTTGAAAATGAATAAATAAAATATTTTTTTAAAAATAAGCACTTCAAGGATCAAGTTCAAGGAAGTATTTCATTTTCTACTTTAAATATGTCTTATTTCCTAGTGAGATGTATAACCCAAGGTACATCGATAGATACATGAAGATTATACACAAAAATCATTTTGGAAGTAAATATGTGTAAGGGAAAGGCAGGAACAATGTTGGAGCAAGGTGCCCACCTCTGACCACTGACAGGTAGAACACAAGGTTTGGCCTCCTGGACAGACATAAGAAGGAAAAGACAGGGTGCTGGTGGACACCCTGAGACAACAGCAGCCTCCCTCTGGACAGCAGCCTCTTTAAAGCAGGGATGTGGGCGGGAGCTCAGAGATGCTGCTGGCCCAGAGGTCCTCACTGAGTTCAATGCAACAGAATGAGTTTCTGTTCACGCTGCTGGAGGCCTTGAAAGGATACTGAAGGGAAAAGAGACAGAATGAGATGTTTCCTAGGGTGCAGGGCGAGAGCAAAGCAAACGAAATCAAACACTGTTTATTTTTGTTGTGGTAACTTTAGACCAGTTCCAAAGTTAGTGCAGTACATGACAACCAGAATGTTTTTACTTTTGTCCCCTCTAAGCAACAGACAAGTATTCTGTTTCCCTTGCCTTGCTATTACATCACACTGCTTCCTTTTCTTTCAAATGTCTTTGGCACTAGCTCTGACCACCAGAGAGTCAGCGTGGGGGGTCTACTGTGACTGACAGCTGAGGAAGGGACAGCAGGGATTCAGAGTGCTTCCCTAGGGGAGCATGTCCCCATGATAAACCTCAGTCTCCTGTGCCTCAGTACTTCAGACTCCTCAAACCGGACTAACTTCTCTGACCCCAATCTGACAATGTTCAAAGGACGGTGAGGCTTATGGGTAAGGTACTGTCACCATACATCTGTGGTACAGAAAGCATGCTATTTTTGTTGGGTCACAAGAAGGTGACCAAAGTAGCCATGGGTCTTCACAGATGAGAGAAGGCAAGATGATGGATGAGGGACACCACCAAAGCATTATCTGAAACATCCTCTTCCTTCAGTAGTGGTCACTGAGAGCTTCCACGCAGGCCTTTCTATTGGAGAAGGCGGAGCATGTTCTGGCTCGCTCGCTCCCTCCCTCGCACTGCAGGAGCGGCTCCCTCCTCAGCCAGTCAGTCCCCACTCCATCACATTACTGTTCCTCCAGCACCTTCACATATGTGCACCATGTGGCTTCACTGTCACAGCACTTTGTGAAGCACAGGACACTGGGTACACTGGGCCACTGAGCTAGGCTACATCCATATATCAGAGGTGTGATCCTAACCCTTTGGTTCCAAGGTGAATTCCTTCCATTACTAGTTAAAGGTGTGTGACATTAAACTCTGTGAACTCTGCATTTTAATGCTGCTGAAACAAATTTCATTATGTCTGATTGATCTGCACAAATAGAGCCATCAATGTATTTTGATGTCACCCTTAAGAAAACAGAAGTCTAAGGACAAGAATGCCATGTAACAGACTGATATGTTACAGAGTGTGGACTTCTCCCCTTCCAGACAGACGTCTTTACTTGTTGAAGTCCACTAGATGATTATAGCCCCTCAGTTCACTGGGGAAAAAATGCAGTTCTAACATAAGCCAAGCCAGTCTGACTCTTTGTGAACCTCTATTTCAAGTATTAATCAAAGTAATAAATATAGTAAAGATGAAGTGCAGCTAACCCCTACTTGGACCTATGCTACCTATAAGAAAATAATAATCTGTCATCAAGCTCATTTTCATAGTTCTTTTAAGATATATATTAAAGGTACCCTAAAATGACTTGAAGTCCTATCATAGAACCTTAACTTTGTTCCCATGCAAGTTATAAATCACATGTGCTTATGTTTTCTTAAAAATATTTTTTGTTTAATTGCAAACAGAGGAGAGAGAAAGATAGAGAGAAAGAGAAAGGAGTGTCAGGGCCTCTTGCACACATGCTACGCCGTGTGAGTCTGGCTTTATGTGAGTACTGGGGAACTGAAACTGGGCCATTAGGCTTTTCAAGCAAGCACCTTTAACTGGGGGCCATGTTTGTTTTATATATGTCAACACAAATAACTATTATTTAAAAATAACTAATCTTTGGCAAAAAACAAAAACAAAACAAACAACAAAAAAGAACTTCACTGAGAAAGAAGCACTGACCTAGGGATTTCTAGCCAAAAAGTATGACTCTAAATATCACCCAAAGTACCTCGTAAAGTAGTGTGCAGCTACTAAGAAATGAATCCAAACCATAATTTTCAATATAGCACCCTATGTAGTAACACTTTTTTTTTTTTTTTTTTTGACTCAGCACAAAGTTGCACCCTCAAGACTGGCCCTGTTCTAGAACAGCCTGAAGAGGGCGCACCTGAGCATTTTGCTTTTCAGAAACCAATAGAAAAGATGCAGCTGCGGTATGAACCTGAAATACATTAGACCGAGAAAAGTCTCGTTGATTGAAGGAGTGCTTTCTCTATGGACTCCTTGCAGAGTTGAACAGGGAGGAACACTTATCTCCACCCCTTGCCAAAGCTGTGGGCCGGGTGTCCAGCCCCCCAGGCTTGGTGAGTGCAGGTGGATGGCTGCTGGCTTACTTCTCTGGGGAGTTATGGACTAAAGATCTCCTTTGGTGCTGAAAGAGGACCGACAGGCAGGCGGCCTGCAGCTGGTGACAAGGCTGAAGACACTGTCCAGCAGCCTTACCTTTCAAGGTGAAGCACGTCCTAACGAGGGGTTTGCTGTTTACAAGGAACCACACGACACATGTGCCAGCACATGTTAGAATTCCCACCGGGACTTTGTTCTCCACCTGATTCATACTCAACTCGTCTTTTAAAGCCATTTTTACAGTCAAAAAAGCCCATGTATGAAAATAAAATTTTAAGGTTTTGTGTATTTGTGTAGGAAGCCAAAATACAAAAAAAATTAGAAAATCAATTAAGATGCTCCATTAAAATGATTGGGTAATTACTACTTAGTTTCTTTTTAGCGGGAGGATGGATTCCCTAATGATGGGTATTATAAGCAATTAGATAAAGCTGTTCACTTTTCAAAATTAATCACCAATCCTATTAATTATGTCTGTATTACACATCCTATTAAATTAGCACACATAATATGAGGCCTTCACACATCAAAGGAGAAGCATTATCACTGCACATTAGTGATTTGATAATTTAGCTAAAAGGAACACAAATACATGTAATTAGAAAACTACTTTTAGTAGGATCTCCACTTTTGATTACTCATATGGGAAGAAAAAAAAAAGATACTTCACCAGTTGAAAGCAAGTGGAAATTTTGATTTTGATCACTAGAAGAAAGAGGTCAGGTGAATGGTCAGTTTCATGACAGGTGTCGTTAAGACAGAACATTTACTTAGGAGGAGAAGTGTACCCCTGGCAAGGGCAGTTCCACCGGCTGGGGCAAGATGATCTGTTCATTCTACTGTGAGGTATATACACTCCTGAGAACCATCTGTGGTGAAAACAGAAATCCCAAAACAGGACATACTACAAACACTGGTCCTCAGTGCTCTAAGGGAAACAATCAGGTCTCCAGGCATGCCAAACAATGGCACATTACCCCATGCTAGGTGACTTTGGTATGATAATGAGGGTCTGCCACTGAAGCACAGTTGTGAAGTGCTTTTGGGGGTACTTGCCACCTCAGCAGAGGGATCAGCAGTTCTTAGTTGGTAGGCCAACACTTTTTACTCGATAGGAAATCCCTAAGTTATATCATAAACTGAGGTTTCAATGCTTGAATGTAGCGAGCTATGTCATAAAGGGAGTAATCTAAAGGCTAACTATAAGCTAGCAGGTTATAGACAGAAAGGAGGTGGAGTGGTTTACATCAATTGTCAGATCCCCTATGGGGATTATCTATGTGAGTAGACATGCCTGGGATGGATTATCCTGATGAGGTTAGTTGAGGTGGGGAGACCCACCATAACTATGAGTGCATCATTCCATGGGCAGATGCTCTGGAATGTCTAAAAGGAAGAGAGCTGGCTGAGCCCAGCATTCATCCCTCTCGGCCTCCCCACTGCTTGAAGCTCCTGTTGCCACGAATCCCTATTAGGATGGACCGTCATTTGGAACAGTAAGATGAACTAAACCCTTCCTCCCTAAGCTGATGCTCTGTCAAGCATTTTGTCACAGCAGTGAGAAGGTAACTAATACAAGGGGCTCAAAGCTGATTTCAATCACATAACAGCAGGAAGGGATCATAAGATGGGAAGGGTAAATACAGCATAGGTGTCATTCACCAAATGTTAACTCCCCCACATCTCTCGCACAGGTTACAGGACACATGCATGATTAGGCTGTTCCTGAGGAAGAGGGAACAGAAGATGAGCCTGCAGGAATCATAACTGAGTGAAAGTACTTGTAATCTACATTAAATTGTAAATTTTGGTCAAGTTGGTCTTTCCTCCCTACACTGGAGAAGAATGCATAGTAGAAATGATTTGGGAATTTGCAGAAGGAAGGGAAGAAAGGTGGAGGATAGAAAAGATGGACACATCTGTTTAGGTTTTTTTGTATGTGTGCACTTTTGAACAGTTGTATGTGTGATTTAAAAAGCAACTTACTATTATCATATGGGAATAAATTTATAACTTGAGTAATTGCCTAATTATAAATTGACCATTTAAGCAGCAAAACAATAGGAAATTTAGGCTGAACAAAGTAAACCAAGAATCTTTAACATAAGAAAGTTTTGTTGCTAGACTTTTCTCTGAAGGAAACATGGAATTTCTGGGGCTTTCTGGGTCCTGGCTAGGCATTCCTTCATGATTTTTGATTTTTCCCTTTGTGTATGTGTGTGTGAGTGGTGTGTGCATCTGTGTGTAGAAACATGTGCACATATGTGCATGTGGAGGCCAGAGGTCACTAAGTGTCTTCTTCATTCACTTGGTACCTTATTCTTTGACCAAGGATCCCTTGTTGACTCTGGAGCTCACTGATTCAGTGAGATTAGCCAGTGAGCCCTCTGGATCCTCTCATCTCTGCCTCCTGGAACTGCAGGTGTACGCAGCCATGTCCTGCTTGTCTGTGGGAGCTCGGGATCTGAACCCAGACCCTCATCCTTGCACAAGCACCTTTCCTGCTGAATTCTTCTTTGTTATTGAAGTTCTGCTATGAAAATGGGGCACTGCAGCTCGAATAGTAGCCTTGTTACCAAGGTGGAACCAGTCTAGAATGAATTTCAGTCAGTGCTTTAAAAAGTAGCTGAGGATGGATGTCTTGATATATTGTTAGTTTCATTTAGGAAGAAAGTTTACGAGTGGCACAGAGAGGCCCACACCCCAGTCTCTGATCTATGGCTTGTCCTGTTTCTGTGGACACTTGTGTTCTGTGGTCACTGTCCCATCATCACGATGTACATGGCCTCCATTTCACTCTCAGAAGCATCATGGTTTAAAGAAGAAATTATGTAGATGTATAAAGATCTCACTTTAGAGGACAGAGTCCAGCTTTCCAAGCATATTTTTAATATTCTTTGGTCATTACGCTGAGAAAGTCTAGCTCTGTAAAATTCCCAATAGCTATTGTTCTGTGACTGCAAGTTCTCTCCTCTGTTAGGTATTGCTACAAATACTTGCAGTGATTCGTGTCTAGAAAGCATGCAAAAATACCTAGCAATAAATGTATAGTACAGCAATTAATAACATTTGTTGCTTGGATTATGGATTCACAACGGGATAGAGATCTGTCCTGTCTCTCATTTGGCTTTAGGATGCAAAAGCAATAAAGACAGTGAGAGCCTTGGGAGCAGGGACTGTCCTTGATTAGAGCGGCCAGCTGTCTCAGCCTCGCCTTCTGGTTCCCAGAGCAGCATCTGGTCCATGTGCACAGGACCTGTTTGGTATGGATATCACAGGCTAATATTCTTCTGTCCTCTGCTCACAAGTGTTATCATCATGGGTCAGAAGAAGGAGAGGGCTCTATCAGTCACTGAGGCCTCACTTAGGTGGCTTAAATAAGACACATTAGTTGACAGGGAGACCAAACAAACATTAAGTACTTATTTGATCTCAAGAGAGAACAAGTTTTCTTTTCTAATGTTGGAAATGAAGGGGAAAAATTACTATTGAAAATAATCCAGTGTAGACAGCTTTGATAAGATCCCAAAGGAACATGACAGTGTTGGAATATCATCATGTCAGACACATTTATCCATTCTTGTGGGAACACATCTTCCCCGTCTTTCCCCTACCTGGTATTTCTACCCTGGGTCTGTGAGGCACAGCAACCAGAAGAACCAATTTTGACAATAATACTGATGTAGGCAAATGGTAGAGATGAAAGGATTTTTGTTTTCTGGTTCTTACCTAGGCAGTAGGGACAGCACTGGCCTTTTCTCAGAACAGGTCTTTCACAGGACACGGAAGGGCAAGACTCGGCGTAGCAGCTAATCTCGCTGTCCATGCACACACAGCTGGTGCAAACGTCTGGCTTCCAGGACTCAGCTGCTAGGAATATATCCCCTTCAGCATTTTTGCAGTAACTAGGCACGCTGTCGTTATGAGAAGTAGAAGGCTGAAGAGGTTCATCTGGAAAAATGAATATACATGCCATTGAAGACAATGATGCAGCCGCCAATGATGCCACCCTGTAAATGTCCCTCAGGCTTACAAAGGCACCCCCAGTCTCTAAGGCTCTGGGTACCTTCTCAAAACAAATGTTCAGATATGAATCAGGAAGTCTGGTTCTGGCAGGGTCTTACAAAGACCAGACAAGACCTGTCATTGAGATTCTGTTAGCTGCTTATACCCTTGTTCCTTAGCTTAACAAAGTCTTCATTTTCTTCAGGGTAGTCCTGGGACTTGGATCACAATGGATGGACATCAATCAGGAAATCCTGTTCCTGTTTCTCAGTTAACCTTGCAACTGGGGGCCGGGCGTATGACCCAGGCACGGCTGAGGGGTAACAGGGACTTTCTAGGGAAGCTTTTGCTTTCCTTAGAGGGGACAAATGATTAGTACTGGCCTTCCACATTCGTACTGCCTCGGCGATGAGAGTGTAAGCTGTGCATTCAGTTTGTCACCCTGAGCCACGGAATCGATGCAGATACACTGCTGTCAGCAAGCTTAAATTTTATAGCTAGGTTCTCACTTGCAACCATATGCAAATCTTAACCATTTAATCCTCAAATAATTTTCACTGTAACAGGCTACTTAGAAAAAAAAAGCAACATCCTTCTACAATATTCCCATGTTCAGGCATTCTCATTAGTGACCGAAGGATAAGAAATCCGGATCACATATAAGAATGTAACTCCAGACAACCATCTGCAATTCATTGTGGTTTTGCACGGAAAGGTCCCCAGATCAGGTTCCAACTTAAAACTTTATATGTCACCAGAAAACCTAGGTATTTCCTTGGGTGCTGATCCTACAGAAATCAAGGAAGGCTATAACCACAGGTGGAAATCTGAGATGTGAGAAAGGAAATATAAGTTAGGGAGGTTAGAAATGTCACAATCTCTAATGAGAGAAAGCACTTCCAACCACCCTTACCACTCAAGAGTCTAAAAACAGCCATGGTAGTTGTACAAAGTATACCCCGAGGACAACCATTTTTTTCCCAGGGTATACATGATCAAGAGTTAGCCTGAGTCCCTTTCTGAATCAGCTTCATGAACTCTGCTATTCTCAGCCATGAACCAGAAATAACTGAAAAAGACATGTAGTTATCACATGATGTAGGAGTGCTAATATCACATCTTCTTTCCATCTGCCTCCCATGTAAACACTCCAGCCATCACAGAGCCTTTCTGAGGACCAAGGCAGCTGATTTTCCTGGGACCAGCAAGGACCCACTTTAAACCTCTCTCCTTTCAGAAGTCTCCAAGGCAGAGGACAGAAAGAGCAGCCATGGACATCCCTGCTTCCAATTTACTACGGTCCAGCTTCATGAATGGCTCCTTAGATCTCATCACATAAAGATGGAAAGATGGTATTGTTTCCTTCATGAGCTTTCTGAGGCCTGTTGTCTATGCTTAGAATTTCTTGAGAGGCTGCAAACTGATAACTTTTGCTTTGGCTGGAAGGAAGTGTATTTCACAGTGATTAACTCTAGTCTTGAAACTCCCAAGGTTCCTGAAGGCTACATTACCTTAGCTCTTGCAAGCTATGTCCAACTTTGTGACTAAATATTGAGAAGGTAAAGCAGGGAAAGTGGTGGTGAAGCCATGGAGCCACAGAGGACAGAAACACTCTACTATCTAGGGGCCTTGTGAAGACCCCTAAGGATGTCAAAATGTGCTGGCAGTTCCTGAGAGAGACTTCAGAGTGGGTATTCTTCATCCATGAGGCAGGAATCTTGCCCTTGGTATCTTCTTACTTTAGCCCCCTTCCCCCTTTTTCCTGCCCCAGAGACCTTGTCTGCTTCTGTTTCCCAACACTTACTCTTGTGTATCATTTTTATCAGCTTTTTTTCCTTGGAGGGATGTCATTGGTTCTTTTAAAAATCTAAACTTCTTCCTCCAACTCCAGATGATAAGGAATAAAAGAAATATATGAAGGAAGAAAAAAGAAACATATATAATTCTTTTTTAATTTTTCTTCACACTTTCTCTCTTCCTTCCACTCTGTAAGACAGGGTCTCACAGTCTAGGCTGTCCTGGAACTATGTAACCTAGGCTGGCCTCAAACTCATGGCAATCCTCCTGTCTTGGCCTCCCAAATTCTGGGATTACAGGTGTGAACCACCATGTCCATTTCCCCTATTTTCACTTTGGGGAGTTAGCACATTGGCAAATGCCTGGTCTCTCTTCTGTGGCAGACTGTGCTCTATGCCAGGCCCCAGGAAGAGCAGAGGGAACAATAAGGCATACTAAAATGGAATTACCATGCAGGCACAGATCTTGTGTGTGTGTATGTACACATATGTATATACATACATGCACATATGTATACATACATACATATACATATGTATGTATATGTACATATATGTATGTACACATATTACTTTCAGATGCAGCCTAAGATCAAAGATGGTATTTTTCTAGGTGTATAATACACCCATCAATGTTACTCTTGAAATTTACCATGATGTATAAAAACATGCTATCTTGAGGTTCAATACTTAAAATCTAATTTTTTTATTGCTGCAGTATAACTATGAATGGAAAGCCCAGAAAGATCCACTATGGTGTAGGTGGCTCGCTTTCTTATACAGATAATTTTAGCTATGCTCTGACTCACACATCTAAAAATAACCTTTGGAATACTGATATATAAAACAAGAACATCCTAAAGTTTAAAAAGAGGCACAACATTGAAGTATATTTTAAATTCTATGGAAAGGAAAAAATAGTCCCCAGACTAAGTCTATAACAGTAAGTAAAGGCCGGGCATGAGATGGTGTTTGTTCAGAAGCTGGGCTCTGCTTTGCAGGACAGGCACTCTGGGATTGTGCACCTGTGCACTCTCATTTTGAGACACCCAGTCTAACGCCACACCTTGCCGCTCTCAGGAGACCTGACCTCATAGAGTTCTCCTCTTTCTAGGCTGAATCTGAGTCCAGGTAAGTGAATCTGAGCGTGTGCTCCTGGAATAAAATCTTCCCCAAAACCACTCCTGTGCTCACTCAGATCCTGGTGAATGACACCGGGCACAGAGCTTCCCAGCCACACACTCTCAATTCCTCCCTCTCAGAGTTCATCTCCTGGCTTCATTATTTTCTTAATGTGGAACACTGACTGGGGTGTTCGACTCTTCTTTTTTAAGACTTCTGCTCACCATGACAGATGTTATCACTTATGATGTCAATAACCCTGGGATCACCAGGGCTCAATATAGTCATTCCACAAACATCTGAAAGATGAATAAGTAAACGGCTACAAGCTTTCTGCCAGCTCTGAACAAAGTACCAAATGGTTTCTACCAGGAGGATGTGAACAGTCATGGCTCCTCTTTGATGGAGTAACACCAGCAGGATTTACATCTGTGTCAAACAGTGATAATGACAAGGAGATGAGGAGAAGAGGGCACACATTCCCTACAAAATTCATACCTAAGAAACTTTGCTTGTGCTCAAAAAGATTTTGAACTGTTTAGGCTTATCAGATTACTGTGGGTGCTATTTATACCAGACTTCTGTCCTAAGATGATACGACCTTGACTGAAAGCTACAATGCAAATAACAGGGTGATCTCTATATGTTCACGTGGTATAATTTAAAAAATCACCACCAGCATGATAGGCGTTAGTCACCGAGTACGCTGAGGGGAATGACAGAACAAGATATGGACAGCTAAGAGAAAATAAGAAGATATGAAGGTTTATGTTTTACGGAGCAAAGATGCAAGATAAATGGTTATGATTGTAGCTGAAAAATTGGGATGATTTAACAACACCAAAGTAAAACCATTTGTTGTAGCAATGTGGTAATTTCAAGTATCAAATTAAGTACCCTTTGAGAAAGCCATTTATTCTAGTGTTAGGTAGAATTACTATTTTAGTCATAAACAAATATTTCACATTTAAAATCCTGGCAAATTATCATTATAATTTTTTTTTTCATGACAAGAAATTTGCCTGCTAAGGTCTTAGAGATAAAAAGAGAAAAACAGTTGTGTCCTTCATAAATATGCAGTGCTATTCACTTAATATTCTCAGTTTTAACTTCTTAATCATCTTAAGTGTGGAGGGACAGGAGGCATATAACTGCATTTTTCAAAGAATTTTATTTATATCACCACTATTAAGTATTCTTCACATTTGTTAGAGACAGAGATGACTTTCCACATGACCAAGGTCATCTTGAGTAATTTGGTAGTGAGGGATTGCCTCTTCTGAGCTATATTACTGGAATCAAAGATGTAGGGATAAAGGGGAAAACAGCAGAAGAAAAAGAATCTTGTTTTTTTTTTTTCAAAGTCACCTCATGTGCTATGCATATTGACTGCCTAAGTATGTGGTCGACAGAAGTGAATGAATTCAAGGAGGAGGCAGCCAGAAGTTGCCGTGAGGGTTCTTGGGTTTGGCCTAGGGCTCCCCCTAACAATGCCCAGAGCTGTATCCTTCCTACCAAATGCATGCTGTGGCACCACGTAAATTACCTGTACACTGTGGGCAACAGGAGTCCTGGGTGCGAGATGGGTTCTGGCAGAGCAGTGGTGGGCACACCTCGGTCTCGCACAGCACTCGGCCGCTGTGGCAGGTGCACTGAGTACAGGAGTCAATGTTCCACGTTTCTCCTTCCACAAAGTACTCTCCTCCGGGTGCATGGCAAATGGAAGGCATGCTGAGCTCTGGCTTCTGCACCACGAAGTCATCTGGGAAAGGACAGGATATAAAAACACAAGCATTATTCACCTGCCGCTTTTCCAACTCTTGAAGAAGCTAGTGCTGTTTGTTTTCTGGGCGAGACCAGCTGAACTGTCTGAAGAGCCTCTCATCGTTTTCTTACCATGGGAACAGCGAAGAAAAGGAGGAGAGAGTCTAGGCCTAGAAACAGAAGACAGCAGCAGAAGTGAGGGTCAAGTGGCTCGAGTCGGTCAATAGTCCTGAGAGAATTGAAAGCAAGAATTCAATTCTAGGGCAGCTCACTCGCTCGCTCGCTATGGGCCAATTATTTCCCTGCTAGGCACTCCCCACATACTCATTTCATTTCATTTCTTCCTCTCATCAACCTTGTGAGGAGGCATGATTACCCCATTTCACATGAGGAAGCCAGGAGCTCAGAAGACAGTCAAGGGGTTGAACCAAAGTCAGTGGATGTTTGGAAGAATGACTATGCTTCTAGATTAAACAAAACTTCCAAATGATGGATATCCTGTCCACTTCATTATCTTGGGATTCCGAGCACTTTTATGCTTGGAAATATGGCTCTCTGTCAACAGGCCAGGCCTCATCTCAGCCAGCACCGATACACAGAGCAGGAATGCTCCTACAGAACCAGCAGTCTGAAAACCTTAACCTGAGACTAAACATTTGTTGGGTGAGGCTCCCATTAAAGAGGGACATACTGAGGGGCTGATCAATGTGATTTCTTTCCACAGAGAGGAGGTAGCTTTGGTCCTTTGGTGAGAGCCTAGAGATAGAGAATTCAATGTTGAAATGCCTGGAGAGGCACTGGGAGTTGCCCTGAAGTGGTCTGGGGAAATGAGAAGTAGGAAGTCATTAACTATATCCCTGCAGTCCAAATACAACAAGCACTTCAAGGAGGTGTTGACAGTAGTGAATCCTGCTGAGAGAGTCTGGAGACATTGTGGCTGGATCAGGCCCCAAGCTCAGCGGATGCCAGGCCCTGGGAGAACCACCCTGTTTGTGGAGAGAAACTCAGAGCTGAAATCAGTGAGCCTAGGAGCTGTTCCTCAGCAGCAGGCAGGATAAGAGTCAGCGATGTTGATGGGATATGGACTCACTCCAGATAAGAAGGTAGCTAACAGAATGGTTTTATCTCAAGACAAGCAGGAAAGACCGAGGAAGCAGACAAGCTCTAGAAAACTGAGGACTACACCAAACTTTCCAGTTATGAATGACAGAGAGGAAGGTGATGAAGATGAAAGCTTAACATGGGGCAAAAATCAATGTGCATTTCCTGTGATTTACAGAGCAAAAAAAAAAATTGGTCCCAAGTCAATTGGAAAGAGGACCTAGAGATACATTTAAAATAGGCTTTGAGGGAAATGACTGCTGGCACCTTTTTCGGTGCTCACAAGCATGGGGGCAGTCAGGATAGCCCTGTGTCTGCAGGGACCCTACCTTCTTAACATCTTTAGCATACTTTGTATAAGCTTCAAGGCAAAACACAGAGGCTGGAGAGATGGAGGGGGACAAAAGGTAGGGGACTCATACTAGGAACAAACAGCTGACCCCTGCATGGCAAGGTGAAAATATGTTCTCTAAAGTTTGTGAGCACAGAAGGGTTCCAGGGTCTCTAGCAAGAAGAACCCACATGGGACAATCCACCGAAGATTTTGAAAAACCATAACCATCCTTATCCATCCATAGGGATGTGTCCTGGTATCACAAAAACTATGCGTTTAAGAACTTCCTGTATCTCTGTAGTATAGAAAGATACTTCTGGACCCACTGACTGAGTTCCATTATGAGTTGGGTCTAAATTTCTACCTGTCTGATTCTGACTTCCTTAAAGAGGAGTGTTTAACTCAGAACCAAGTACAGGTCCCCACTCGACAGACAGAGACAAGACAGACAGACACACTCCTATAATAAAGAATGGCTTTGTGGGAACAAATAATTTTTCCCTCTTCCTGCAAAGTTCTAGCTTATCAGACTGCTTTTGGTAAAGTAGATACAGTGGTTTCTCACATTTAATTAACAAAATATGGTGTTTTTTTTTAAAGAATAAGTTTTGATGTAGAACACATCCAATTGAACTATGGGGGAAAAAAATAAGCCCCTTAGTCTGCACTGTAATGTGGCATCTGCGAAGGTATGGAGCTGCCTGGCAGTGTGAGTTACTGCGATGTACAATCTCAGAGCTGACAGGAAGCTTGGTGTGTCCCTTTACTCTGTTCCCTGCCAGGCCTGTCCTGTTTCACTACAGAAGGACCAGCATTCTGTTCCCAATTCACTTTGTATAGGAGGAGACATCCATGCACTTCAACACGTTGAGTCAGGAGACTTCACTTCTCCCAGCTGATCTTTTACTATGGGTAAGAGAATTCACCTTTCTGTGTCTGTTTTCCAAATGAAAAGAAGTGACCTGTACAGAATGCAATATGGTATAGAACTCTGTTGAACTCATGAGATAAAAGACATTATACTAAATGAGGTATTATGGTAATAATTACTGTTACTGATAATAATTCAGATTCATGAATTAAAATCTGTTCTAGTAACATTTCAATTACTGTTAAGATTTTTTTTTTAAAAAGTTTTTTTTTACTATTTTATTTATTCATTTTCAAGCAGAGAGAGAGAGAGAAAGAGAGAGAGAGAGAGAGAGAGAGAGAGAGAGAGAGAGAGAGAGAGAGAGAGAACACCAGGGCCACCACCTTGTGGGTCTGGTTTATGTGGGACCTGGGGAATTGAACCCGGGGCCTTAGGCACTGGAGGCGAGTGCCTTAACCGCTGAGCCATCTCTCCAGCCCAAGATTTTTTAAATGTTTTAAATTTGTGGCCACTCATTAATTTAAAAATGAGCAACAGCCACTGACCTCAATGATTCTCTCGTTTTCAACTATTACTTGATAAATGATAAGCTTTTGTGAAGTAAAATTAATATCAATTGTCTCATTAACTAAAGTGTTCAGCTTTGCCAGAATCAAAAAGCTGGAGAGCTGGATGGATATCCATGAGCCTACAACCTCTACCCAAGTTGTCCAAAGATCAATATAATTGAGTAAACCATTCAAAAATATGGAGAAACCAAGTCGATACAGCTTTAGAATTTTCTAGGGTCTTTGGCTGATCATTTATAGCTCCCATCCATTGTCTGTGGCTGTTAATGACAGAAGCCACACAGAGCCGACAAGCATCTGAGAGATCAACCCTACATATCCCTGGAGTTTCAGGTGTCTACAAGGCCCCACCAGGCCAGATGGTTGCATTTGGACCACACAACGAGGCAGCTGGCTTTTACCTGTGCAGGACGGGCAGCACTGTCCGGGGCGAATGGTGGGGTTGCCACAGGCAGGCACCGGGCAGGTGATCAGGGCGCACATTTCCCGTCCGCTGTGACAGTAGCATTCCCGGCAACCATCATGCCAGCTCTCCTCGTTTTTATGATGATGGCCATCCATGGACAGACATGTGCCTGACAGGACAGGCGGCCCGGCGGAAGCAGGGACCTCTGGACAGACAGAAGGTAGCTTGGTAAAGAAGCAGCTACAGCACAGGAGAGATAGCCTGGAGCATCCTTACATGGCATGGAACCCAGACATCCAAAACCATGTCTACAAAGGACAAGTCAGTGACATGGGAGAAATACTCAGGAAATAAATTTAAATCAACAGGCCCTCAATGTGGAGAAATGAGAAAAGAGACAGAGAGAGAAAAAAAGCTTACAAATACGTTTCTCTCCCTCTAGTGGGGTATTGCTGACTCTTCCCACAGTGTACATTTTATACAGTAATCAAGCATTGCTTTTACAATGGCTGTTACATCTTTTTCTATATAAGGGAAATCATCATTCAAGAAGTTTCATCCAATATAGACATGGGTCCCTTGCACCTACACCTATGGTGTAACTGAAGTAATTGACTCCATGTCTGTTTGCTAGGCACCCTTTGAAACACCATAAAAGCAGTAACTGTTTAATCCTGAAGAAACACTGACCACACTTTAGGGATCTTTTGCTGTTTAATGAGGATATCATGCTGACAACCACAATAAACTGGGATCAGCAGCATTACCCAGAACTCAACGACGTTAGGAATGTCACTCAGGCAATGCGGATGCCCAGGATTTATGCCGACATACAGCTCTGGTCTGACATGTACTTCTCTGCCCAAGTCTATAATTTCATGGAAACCTCGACTGCCAGGAAATATTGGATAAGACTTTTAGCTGCACACACTTTTGAGGGTGCTGCAAGGAGGTTCATTTGTGATATCACTTGTCTCAATCCCCTGAATAGAGTGGCCTCCTCTTAATGGAGACAGTGATAAATTCTAGCTTTAGGCTGAAGTTCCAGAGACTTGGCAAGGCAAAGTGAGAAGCTAAGGAGGGATTAATTTGGTCAATGTGCTTATCCATCAGATGCTTGCTTTAAATTCTCTTCTGAACTAATTTATTCCATGAAAGGAGAAGGGTCCAGTGGGAGGGCCCCACCAAGAGTGGCATTCGCTTTAGAGCAGGCAGCAATCACTTAAACCATTTCACTGACCAGATGTCCTCCTGCTCTGTTTCCATGTGCTCAGCTACTTGGAGGGGGAAGGGATCATACTTACCTCTGCACTTGCAGAGGAGACAGCCGTGGCTGTCTTGATGGAAGCCCAAGGGGCAGATTTTACTGCATGGGAGTTCTGGACATTTCTTACAGCGGCAGATGTCACAGCCGTGCTTATTCTTCCTGGGTAATTAAAATTTTGCCAGAGGTCAGAAAATCACAGTCTCAGATGATATCCAAGCACTCAGAACAAGAGTCAATGAAGGGATGTCACTGTTAACAGAATGACTTAACCTCTGCTCTCAAAAGATCCTGGGTGATATGTAATCAGCTCCCTGTGGGCACGACCACTGCTTACCCATGACCAATGTTTAGAATTGCCCAAGCACTTACATACTTCTGGGATATGAGCATAGGAAACCCAATGATACAAATGTGGATTTAGTTAGCAAAGTGGTACCACCATTTACGAGATGAATGTGCAGCCTCAGGACAAAGAAGGGCAAGGATATATGTCATTGATTAATGCTGGGAGTTAGCATTAGGGACAAAAGTCTCTTTGGGGGTTTGTTAGGGTTGTAGGCTTCCCCACACAACCAAAATCTGAGAAATTCCGATTCCAATAAAATTTTAATGAAGTTATCTAGTGAAATTTGTAGAAGACTGAGGAGAATTTAGGAACTTGTAGATTTGGGAAGGCTACATAACTGTTGGTCCTAAAGGCTGCGTCCCGTAAATTAAGTACCTCATTAGATCTAGGTGGGAAAGAATATTGGTTTTAACATCCTCTACCCTGGAGGTATTAACTAGGCATGTAGGGTAAAGTAAAAGGGCTGCAGCATACTTATTTGCCATTAGCAGGCAAGTGATGAAATTGTTATGCTTTTAGGATTAAGGATAATGATGATTAATGTTTGGGACATTTTATTCATGTGTATATATGGATGGTGTGTATGTGTATGGGAGCACATGTGTACATGGGTATATTTAGACATATGTGTACATACTTATGGAGGGCGGAGGTGGACACCGGTGTCTTCCGAAATCACTTTCATATCTTACGTTTTCTAGGACAGGGTTTCTCCCGACCCAGATATGCACTGATTTGGCTAGACGAGCTATGCAGCCCGTCATCTCAGGGAGCCTCATCATCTTCACCCTCATCTCCCAGTGCTGTGATGACAGGTGTGTGACACCACACCCAACTTTTACTTGTGATTGCAGATGGATCTGAACACAGGACCCCATGCAAGCAGTTTCCCCACCGAGTCTTCTTCACAGCCATTTAGAACATTTTTAAGACTGATGTTCCAAACTTAGTTAGCAATTCCCAACTTATTTAACAAATTAAAATGGAAATTAATACTAACCCCCAATATAGATTTTGTTTTTGTTTTTTCCAGGTAGGGTCTCCCTCTAGCTCAGGCTGAACTGGAATTCACTATGTAGTCTCAGGCTGGCCTAGAACTCACAGGGATCCTCCTACCTCTGCCTTCCAAGTGCTGGGATTAAAGGCATGTACTGCCATGCCTGGCTCCAACATAGAATTTTTAAGAGAAACAATAAAAAAGATGAAAGAAAATGGACAAAAGCTGATGGTTCTGAGACCCTTATAAAGTGATAAAAATATAATTGGGAAGGCAGAACAACAGATATGATGAATGCAAAGGAGAAAATAACACAAAATTCTGAAAAGTGATTTTTTTTAAAAAGGAACCAACTAGTTATAATCGTAGAACTAAATGCCGCTACAGATCTAAGAAAGAAATGTGAAGAGTTTATTTCCCCATGGAATAACATGCTTTCTCAAGGGACTTAACTCAATAAAGAATATTTAAAACCATAAATCATGGGCCTCATCTCTAAGGACAAACTGATGGCATACCTCTACCATCTCCATAAAGTTAAGAATGAAACACGAGTGTTATTTTTGGACACAGAATCCCTTCCCTTCTTTCTGACTCTCTTAACAAAATCAGTGTGGGTGTTTCAGACCCAGATGATGATGGTTTCACTTACACACACACACACACACACACAAACAAAAAAAAAAAAAAAAAAAAAAAAAAAAAAAAAAAAAAAAAAAAAAAAAAAAGCAAACACAAAAGGCCTGGACAGTTCAGCGAGCTGTACTTGATTACAGATGCTCTGAATTGAAAAGCACCAAACAATACGTACAAGTATCCAAGTGGACAGTACTTGTCACAGATGATGGGTCTGCACTTCTTGGGCCTCGGGCGGCACTGGCAGATCTCACAGTTGTGGGCATCAGTGAGGAAACCAAAGGGGCAGTCCAAGGTGCAGCCCCGTTTACGGCCTGAGCATAGGTCCTCCCCTGTGAAGACACACAGATCGGTTTCTTCCAGGGATGAACAGACCAGACCACATTGCTGCTTCATACCTTCTCTGATCCTCCAATCACCTGCCCCAAGTGAGACTTCTCAGCTCTGCCTTGCCTTCATCTTATATAACACGTGCAGATTGTGTTATTTCATGGTTATCACAATATGGTTCTCTGTTCTGACAGTAATATTCAAAAGAGAGTCCAAGGCTGACATAAAATTCTGAAGCCCAACTGAATCTGGTTGGCCAGGGGCAGAGCAGACAGGGTAACTACTAATAATTAATGGCTGAGTGCAGTTGATGAATGAATATGTTTGACTGTCACCTCAAACCATTGATGACAATTTATACTAAAACATGGGAACCAGAAATTTACAACCCAAATTTCATTATAGATTTTATTTTGATTGCATGTCACCACAGGTAATGCATATGCTTAAATATTAATAGATCCACTTATGGCTATTAGATGGCATCACATTACACTACTGTGTATAGCATAAGGGATTTTTTACTCCTTTTAAAAAACACAACATGTTACATGACAGAAAGCTAAATGGTTCCTCATTTAGATAACTTTCCTCCTCTATACAGAAAAATCTTCAGGTATTTCGATGCACTTAGTTAACGGACTAAAAAAATGTATGTGCTTGAGAAATATTCATATTAATGTATAACTACTATTTGAAATATTTAAGCCATCTCCTGCTAGCAGAAACTGGAGTGATGTTTAACTGTCTTCTGTTAGTCAGTTATTACATTATTTTTGAACTTGGAAAGAAAGGGAGTGAAGAAATGCTGTCAAAAGAAACTACTGAAGATATTAACTCAGTAGAAAGAAGCTTTCCACAATAATTTAAAAGGTAATACAGAGTTTGAAAGAAAAATACAGGGGATAAAAATGCCAAGGTAGCTAGCTGCTCCTCCCTGTTGACTGTCATAGTTCTGGGAAATGCCACGCAGCTTGCTGGGGAGAAGAGTCATGAACAGATTTAACCAGCAGTGGAACCTGTAAACTACATGGCTGGCCAGCCAGGCAGAATGTGCCAACTGTGCAATCAGGTGGCCTGTCTGTTATAGGAAAACCAACTAATTGCTGTGTGTGATTGGATATGAAGCCCTCTCCATGGGAGGGAATACATGCGTGGTTCAGAAAACCTAGTCAAACACCTATGACTGGCGAGGTCATAAGCTCTGGGTGGGGGGGAGCTAGTATAGCTTATTAAATGGATAGATTACGATCATCAAATTGACCTCTAAATGTTTATGCCCATGTATTAATTAGTGTTGCTTTCACTTTTGGTTAGAAGAGCAAATTTCAAGATGGCGGTGACTAGTGGGGAAACTCAAACTCATCAAAGTGCTGATAAGTGAGAGCAGAGTGTTTCATATTGAAAGACATCTCTACCACACCTTCCAAGGCTCAGGGAAGAAAGAATGCAACCGCTAAGGGATGGGGAGGGGAACTTTAGAAAGCTGTCTTCCAGACACAAAGTAGCTGTGGCACTGATAACCTCACAGTGCCTGACACTACCTCCTCAAGCCCTGCATCATGAGGGATAAAGAAGATGACCTCAGGACAGCAGAGGGAAAAGCTGGAAAGAAGAGGGGTTCAATGGAAACAGAAGGGGGGGACAAAGGAGGGTGGTGGGAGTGGATTATGATCAGGGTACATTGTGTATATCTAAGAGGTTGTCAATCAGAAGTTTAGAGGGCTGGAGAGATGGCTCAGAGGTTAAGGCACTTGCCTCCAGTGCCTAACGCTCTGGGTTCAATTCCCCAGGACCCACATAAGCCAGACCCACAAGGTGGCAGCCCTGGTATCATACACTCCTCTCTCTCGACTCTCTCTCTCTCTCTCTCTGTATCTCTGCTTGAAAATGAATAATAAATAAAATATTTTAAAAAGTTTAGAAAATGTCGAGGTTTCAAGGCCACCCTGAGACTACACAGTGAATTCCAGGTCAGCCTGGACTAGAGCGAGACCCCACCTCGGAAAACCAAAAAAAAAAAAAAAAAAAAAGAAAAGAAAATGTCAAGGTAGGATAAGCATGCACTATGATACAAATGAAGCAAGTAGATACCTACTGAGTTAACTATGGAACTTTCTATAAAGTGAAGCTTATTGAGCAGCCCTTCCTGCTGGTCATTACCAGTGTCCCAAGATAAGACATTACCGGTGTTCTCTATTTAGCTTTATGAGGGCTTATGAGATACTTCTTATGAGCAAATTGAAATAACTGATGAAATTAGCATAAAAGGAAGCTGGTATTGTGGAGGGCAATGCTTGAGTGTTGTTCTACAAAGACCACCACGATGGGGAGAATAACTGTGACTATTAGGATGATAAATGACGACTTGATTTGGACAGAATAGAAGTGTAAATATTGTAATCAAGCACAAGCCCCTTGGAAAATAAGAAATGTTTGATCTCTTCCACAAACAAGTCTTATAACCAAAAATTAAACCTTAACTACAATTAATAGGTGAAATGGGTCCATGTACTACACAAATATTTTAAGAAAGAATCTTTTTGGATCTTAACAATACTTGCATATTAAATTTGCTATGTTTTTACAAAGAAAAATCATTTTTATTTGTAGAGTAAAAAATATATAATTTTTACTCTGTTATGATCATAAACCTTTCATTATATATTTAATATAACCTCATTGGTCTGTATTACACTGGGAGGCAACTGAATACTAATTTCTATCCTTAAAAGAGAAATTCTAAGTGCATTTAAAATTTGTAATTATATGATTTGGAAGGAAGTCATTATTTTTCATCTCTTATTATTGAAGGAAAAATGAATATTTTTGCAGCCATATTTCTTTCCTTGACAGCTAAGTTATAATCCCACTTGATTACTATAAATTTTTTTAAAGTCATGACACCAAGTGGATTGTGTCAAACAACGGATAAATTAAAAATGCTCCTAGAACTTCCCAGAGCCAGCATACTTGGAGATTAACTTGAAGCTTTGGAATTTGAGAACATTTGTACCTTTTTGTTTTGGGTCCTATATAAAGGAAGCCTTTTCCTAGACTTTCATCTAGAATGTTCTTTACTCACCCAGAGACGCTATTGCATGATCATTAAATTTAAACATTTTAAATAACTGTCTTTAGATTATTTCTGTGTCCTATATGATATGGAAGTTGTCACCCCTTCCTATCTCTTTCCTTTGCTGGCCACCATGAGGGTCCCATGCATTTCCACCATGATGTACATGCCTGGCCAAGGGCCCAAAGCCACAGGGTCAGTCGACCATGAACTGAAACCTCTGAAAGGTCAATAGAAACCTTTCCTCCAAGTAAGTTGATTCCCCTCCCCCCCCGGATTTTTTTTTTTGGTCACAGCAACAGACTAACACATTAACCTATCTGAGCTCTACAACTGAGAAGAATTCTAAGTAAGGCTTTTGTATCTAAACTAAGATACAGAAAGCAAACTTGTGAAGTCATGTTATGCAAAATGCTTTTGGCACCTTTCTGACTTCAGACTGTGTAGGCTCTGGTCTGTAACATCTTTATGCTGCTCCCCAACAAGATGGAGTTCTAGGGTAGGGGACCTTATTTTCTTTTAGGGTTGCAACATGGGCGTCTCAGTTTAGCCTGGAGTGGGTGCTCCGTACTGTTTGCTGAATGAAAGCATCTATCAATGTTCTTGGTTCTTGCTCCTTTGCTGTTCTCAGAAATGTAAAGAACAGACTGATAAGACTTTGTCTGACAGTCCTGAACATTTTTCAAAATCCGAGAACTTGCTGATCATCACAAAATACCATGCTAGTTCAGGAATGACACCTAACCGGCTGTGTAGCAGTCCTGGGTCCTTGTGTATCACCTGTGGACTTTTCTTCAAAGAAATGTGTCATCAAGGCAAACACTCGGGAAAGAACAGGACAGACAGATGAGGAGGGTGGAATGGGTATAAGTCTGTTTAGAAAGTTTTGGTACGTGGCTTGAGGCAATCATAGAAAAGGTGGCTTTCTTTTTATATGTTTTTAAGCATCTAGACTTTCCTGTGATCTAAAAGGGCCTTTTAATCAAGGGGGACATTATCATTTAAGAGGAATTGTTAAAGAACAGGGCATGGACATAATGGGTAGTCAATAGCAACTGCAGAGTAAATTCTTTTCATTCTGGGAAGAAGAGTGTATACCCTGGGCCAAATGTACCCAACTGCAAGGCGCACCAGCCATATCAGGCAGTAAGTGAGCACATGGGGGAAGGCGCCCGCTTCTCAAAGCTCTGCTGCACAGTTTTTGTGCTACAGTACTTCTAATTCTTATATACTGGCACTTTCCACCAACCTGTTGTCAATTAAGAATGATGGAAAATTCCTAAAACTGGTTGGGTGTGGTGGTGCATGCCTTTAATCCCAGCACTTGGGAGGCAGAGATAAAAGGATCACCGAGAGTTCGAGGCCACCCTGAGACTACATAGTAAATTCCAGGTCAGCCTGGGCTAGAGGGAAACCCTACCTTAAAAAACAAACAAAAGGGTAATGTTATTAACACTGTGTACATAAAAATGTTTGCGTATTAGTAGTGTAAATGGTTTTACATTTAATTTTATTGCTACTTGTAGTTAAACTAGGCCAGGTATAATTTAAATTCTGTGTAAACATAAGGACGTGAGACCATCTGAGTTTGATCCCATGTAAAGAGCTGGGTGTGGCCACACATTCCTGGTCAGTAACCCTAGTTCTGTTGGGGACGGAGACCAGAGAATTGCTGGGACTTACGGCTAGGGGTGTTGTAAATGGAAAAAATTTTGAAAACCGTGTAAGGGAAGACTTCTGCAATTGGGGGGGGGGGTGACTTACCTTTTTTCCCTCCTAAAACCAAGGCAAAATGGCATTTAAAGGTTAAGAGAAAATGTAAAAAGTAAAAGGGGCCAGAAGAACTGGAGGCTAGCTGGTAGAGGTACAGAAAAAGAGAGAAGCTGGGGGCTTTCCATGTCACCTAGCTTGGGCTGGCTCAGAAAAGGACGTCATTATGTCACCAGCATGTGGTGTCAACAACTACCACATGGCAGGCAATGAAAGTAGCTTTGCATTAGTTCTCGAAATAACCCATACATTAGTTATTGCGGGGAGGATACAGGGGACCAGTGTGACCTCTCAGCTTCAGGTTAGTCGATGCAATCCACGTATGATCGGACAACCAGGAGCCAGCAATTTGATCTGACTCGACTCCCAGATGTGGCTTCCAAAACTGTCAAATAGTTAGGATGGCGAATAGCAGTGAGGGAGATGTGGGAGTGAAATGCACATGCCTAGGGTTAGTTTTGGCTGGAGTTTACACTCTTAGAAGGCAGAAGGGAATGAGGAGGTAAGGCTATCCTAGACCAAGCAGCTCAGCTGTGTTGAGATGGATGTGTAACTGGCCAGACCTCACAGACAAGGTGATCTTCAGAAGCCTCCACGCTACTGAAGGTCCCCCCAACTTCACCCAGCCAGTTGCTGTAGAGCAGAGAGCCTGGAAACTGAGCCTGGCCCTGGGGAGGTCAAAAGCTAGAATCCTCAGGAAGGAGTAGCCTCATCTCAGCAGGATTTACTCTTGTGAATTTTAGTCCAGGGCTTAAAATGGAGATATTTCTTTGTGTCTCAGCTCCTGGAAAATCTTTCTTAGAATGGGCTTGTGTTTTATTCATCTCTTAAGACATTTAAAACAACAGGTGGTAAAAGAAAGAGGGAAAAGTGATGAAGATGACATATTTCTATTAATAGGTAAAAATCTGCAAATAATGAATCACTGATAGTTAAAAATTTTTTTTAAAAAATTTATTTGCTAGAAGAGAGAAAAGAGACAGAGAGAATTGGCACACCAGGGCCTCCATCCACTGCAAACAAACTAACTCCAGATGTATGTGCCACTTTGAGCATCTGGGGAATTGAGCTCAAGCCGTTAGGCTTTGCAGGCAGTCACCCTAACCACTGAGCAATCTCTCCAGCCCCACTGACAATTTTATGCCAAAAAAAGAATCACTGACACAAAATGTGACATTCCCCTTTATACATTTAATGTGAATTAAATGGAGGTTTTCTATGAATTATATACATGGATATTCCTTTCAAAACATCAGAATGCAACACTAACTCAAAAGTCAAGGCTGTATGTAGGGAGGAGGAGTGCTCCCGAAGAGTCTCAGTTTGCAAAAGGCTGGTGGCCCCCCTTTAACTTGACTCGATGGACATGAAGGAGATTGCTTCTCCAATTTAATGATGAAAGGACTTCATGAAGTGACAGGAGTCTCCTATCGTGACCAGATGCTCCAAATTTTATTATAGCAAAGCCCAAGTGAAGGTGAGCGAGGTGATTGGTAAATATGAAATCTATTTTTAGGCTTTTTAGAAATTCAGGAAAGAATTTAGATAGGATCCCATGTGTAGTTCAAGAGGCATGAGAAGAACTGAAATATAAACACTTCATGACACAACGTCCAACTATCTTGGTGTTAAAAAGACAAGGCTGGCATTTCATGTAAACAAATGTGGCTGCCAAGGCAGTTCGCCTGTGAACTTGGCTTTCTAGATGGAGGTCTAAAAGGCAGATGGGTGCCAAACAGAGACTGGTCCTTCCCTGCGCAGGGTCGGGCATGGGAAGGCAGACAGCCTCCCATGGGCGGAGGCCACAACCCCACGCATGGCCCTTTCATCAACTCTGGTAGTGTGTACCACACGTTCCCACGAGGGCAGCAAGGGAGTACACACACACCATAATGCAACTCACATTCTGCATTTGCTTTTAATCAAAAATATTCTTACAAAGAAAATGTTAAATGATTACAGCTAAGAAGAATGTTAAATCCAAGATAACCAATAAATAAGGAAATGTACATTGATCTCCACTAAGTCAATCCAAGCTTCCGGATCTAGGATGACTATATCCAGAGACCCACGGAGAATTTGCTTATTAGACAATCACTGTCTACGCTTGGGGAGATCAGTGATGAGAAGAAGAGATTCCAGCCAGGTCAAATGCCAACTCAAAAGAGACGGAGGATTCAGAAAACTACCAAAGTTCAGGAGGAACAAGCTTTGGTTTATTTTGAAAATAGGTTCCCAGCATCAGAGCGCTACAAAAACAAGGCATTCTGAGTTCAGAAAGACAGCGGGACCCATGTATCGGGACTCCTTGGGGGAATGGAGCTGACAGAAGCTTGTGAGCAGTATCCTAGTGTGAGGGGGGTCTGTCCTTGGTGCTGTGCACCCTAGTGCATTTCAGGTCAGTGATTGGTAGGATGGCAAAAACTGCACTGAAGTTCTATAAACTGGAGGCATAAAGAATAAGATCGTGTTTTCAACATGAAAAAAATACTCCAATTAGTTGGAAAATGGCTTATACTATTAATGTCTCCTTAAATTTGCCCCTACACATATATGATTAAAAACTTCAATGTTCAAATAAACATAGAGCAGATGAGAATCACCTCAGAGCTAAGGTGAAAAGTCTTTAGTGATGCTGGCTGGCTATGAACTCAGTCCTAGTCTACGGTGGACAAGCCACAGAGCTGATGCCAGCCAACTCAGCAGCCTAACAGCCCCGCACTGTTCATACTGCATTCTGGAGTTTACTCTTTGCTTCAGAGCCATGTTTTATACAAGCACACTGTGTGCCAGAGATGGGAAAGAACAAGTTCTGTAGACCATGCTTCTGGGGGCTGGAGATGGGACTTTGGGTACTTCTTCTGGTAGAGGAATTAGGAGAATTCAAAGAGAGGTTCAAGTACACAGGGCATATTTTTCCCCTGCAGGAGAAATGTAATACACCCCCATCTAGTTTCAGAGGTCACGGCCTGGAAACACAGTCGGAATGGATCTACATGGAATCAGACCTAGGCTCAGTAAAGTGAAGCATTTTTTTTCAGGATCAAGGCTGCCATATGTGGAATGGGACACCCGAGGAGTCACACTGGTACTCCAGTGCGGCTGGAGGATAGCTGCCTGAGCCGCTCAGGGCTGCACCCTCTGCATCCCCTTGGACGTCAAGACCTCTCTGTGCACACGGTGGAGCAAAGAAGGTACCCAGGAGAAAAGAGCAGTTCTTTCCCTATTGGTGACTGTGTGTTTGTTCCTGTAAAATTTAGTATGTTCTCCCTTTCCAGGTTGTCAAGGGAATGTCTGAACAGGAGTAAAAAAGATATTCAATCACATAATATACTTTGACAAGATCATATTAGGCGGTGGGGGGGGAGGGCATCTTTTGTCTACTCACGGTGTTTGCACTGACAAGTTCGACAACCGTTGTGATCAAGTTTGAAGCCATAAATGCAGTCCTTCTCGGCCAGAGTACAGTTTGATAGCTCCCCACATGCAGGTGGATCAATTGTGATATAGGTTGGTTCTAATAATAAAACGAGAAGAAAAATCAATGAAACATATGATTACCTTTTAGATGCTATTCAATCTCTGAGATTCCACACTATATAAGTTACAAAAAAAATCTAATCAATACTTTTCATCAAATCCTAACCTTTTATAGCCTTGTAATGTCATTAACCCATGAAACAGAAATGTTTGATTCTTATTTTTGAAAACGAGACTGCTCCACTTCTTTATGCAGGGCCTCACATGTGCTCAGGCAAGTGCTCTACCACTCAGCTACGTCCCCAGACACTCCACTTTGTATTTCAGCTACCTGTCTGGTCTCTCTTGCTACCACCCTCGTACAGTATTTCCCTGAAGGTCATCATTATCAAAAGCACACAGGTGAGGTGTTTCTGAGATGTTTTCAAGGATCGTTTAAAACACCTGGGGTTCTTTTGTCTTTTATATGACACTTCTCACCTATGACAGATGATATGATGGAGAACAGCAAATGTGGTCTGGAGGCTTGTGGGAATGGCAGAGCAAGATACAGGCAGGCATTCAGGAGAAAGGAGAGGCTGCCACTCTAGAAGAATTCAAGACCAAAGGGACACCTTCTCTTCCAGCAAGAGTAAGCACACACTGGCAGGAAGCACATTATTTGTTTATATCACGTTACAGTGCTATTCTTTACCACACTCCACCGGGGTGGGTGTTACCATTTTCCCCATGAAGTACATGAGGAAATCAAGGACACTCACTTGTCCAAGGTTACTGCAGGAGTAAGTGGTGGACCCAACATTCTAACTCAAGCTTCAGAGGCTTAGTTTCTGTGTAATGGTACCTGCTCTGTGGTACAATGATGAGGGAAGATTACATGCCAGGCAGAGGAAGAGTGTTGCCAAGGACACAGAGATACTGATGTATTTACATAGCATCTTTTCAACCAAAAGATACGATGCACTTCTTCAAAGTAAGCTGTTTCTCACCATATCTGTTAGGCAGCCAAGTACAGAATGTCTCTACCTACATTTTTATAGATGGAAAACATGAGGTGCAGAGCTGGCTTATCTAAGCTGACATAGCAACCCAGTAGCAGGCTGGGAATAGAACAGAACAGAGGTTCCTGACCTTCCGTCCAACACTATCCATTAGTCCACACTGCTGTCTCAAGTTTCATCTCCTGTTACTATGGAAGAGAGATGAAAATAAGCGTTTTAGTTGACAGGGCTACAAAAGTTCTACATTTTTTTTAAAACAAATTTACATCTTATTTCCTATTTTGGACAAAATTACTCAATTTATTCATTTATTTGCAAGCATTGAGAGATAGAAGAGAGATAGACAGAAAGAATGGGCACACCAGGGCCTCCAGCCACTGCAAACAAACTCCAGATGCCTGTGCCACCATGTGCATCTGGCTTTACATGGGTACTGAGGAATTGAACCAGGGTCATTGGGCTTTGCAGGCAAGCACTTAACCACTGGCCCATCTCTCCAGCCCAAGAGTTCTACATTTTTATCCACCTACTAAAAGAAGACAGTGAGGACTTAACTCCTCACAGGAAGGAGATGACAGTGACTTCTTACCAAGATGCTCTGATCAGCATTCGCCTAAGCAGAAATATGTTAGACAGGTGAGGACCGCCTCTACCTTTATTATCACACCTGGCTCAAAGAACATGTTCCTAAGCCTTTTACATACATTCTCCAATGCTTGAAAAAAACTCTCTTTCCTTTGATGACAGGTATTCTTTCTGTTGGTAACTACCAGCATCAAAAGGTAAAGTTTGAGCAAATTTTAAGATATAATGAAAAAGATGAAGCGCCTCACTTTCCTACATTCTCTCAAAATTTATAGTATCGCTGTTTTCCAAACTGAGCTTTTTCTTTTATCACCACTTATGTTAGCCACTCAAAATAATGATTCTGTTCCAGCCTGCCAACGTTATGTCAAAATTATTCTAATCACAAATATGAAAGAGGAGAAAACTTGTACATCACAGCACAGATTACCCCGGAGAGGCAAGAACTCTAGGTTCTACAGTTTTTAGATGGAGGATTAGAGGTGATGTTGAACTCTATGTGCACTGCAGGAGTAGACAGCTTACATGGAAAGAACTGCATTGTGCATATTTACACAGACAAGAATCTTGTACTTTCCTGATGTTTAAGATGTGAACTTTATAAAAACAACAACTTTTGCTTTCAGAAACTATGGAAAAATATATTTTTGGGAAGATGAAACAGACACCAAAGAGGCGTGATAATCACAGGGAGGTAATGAAGTTTGCTTTCACTGAGCTGTGGAGATGTGTTACAAGAACATGGTGTCCACCTTCACAAAGATGTTCTTCCACCTCTCATCCATGTTTTCTTTTAACAGTGACATATATGCTCATTTCTGACATAGTATACCATTAGCAGATAAGATTAGGATTGTCATCTGTGGCCAGAAAGTGAAAGACAAACATGAACCAGGTTGTTTAAGGATTAGAACACAGCACTGGCTTCAGCAGTCGGATGTTTTCCCCAAATGTCCTAAGCAGCTAGGTGTGTGGTCACAGGTGTACATCTAAAACCCGTTTCTCCAGGTCAGGTAGCATGTTCAATGTGTGCCTCCAGAGCATTCGGCACAACAAACTTCTGTTCAGTTGAACAAATGAACACAAAACTTCTAGAAAGGCTGTTGGATACGTACTGGCTCTAAAATGTGCATGCTAAATACTTAGATGAAATGAATCCTTCTGAATTTTCAGTCTTTTCAACCTTCAGATTTCAAACAATGGAAAACATTTCATGGCTCCAAAATTAGTATCTCCCACTCATTTTTGACCTTCATTAAATAGGAGAGTGGCAAGCATATACAATAAAAAGTCTCATGCCAAAAAAGTCTCATGCTCTCAATATTTAATATTGAAATATAGAAAGACTCAATAAATCACTTATTTCTGAAAAGTGTTCGTTTACTCTGGCTATTCAGTTTCCCTCCAAGAGGTGTATGGAACCCAATTTTCACGGTGATATAGTAATTATAGTCAGTAATCTAATTTGTATAAGACATCTTAACTTCATAAATAAACATCTTTTTCCTATTCAAATACAAAGAAGCAAAGTTAAAAAGCCTTTTGGGATGGTAACACATCTCTTGGGACTTGCACCTATTGTCATTGCTGACCCTGGAGTCATTGCTGATTTTTGCAGACAACCAGTTGTTCCTAATATTTTAATTGAAGTTACATGTCATACTCTATTGTCTTACATTATTCTCAACATTATAGTATTCAGTTTCCTGTGTGTGAGGCTGTACCTATATATTAATTTGACTTCTGTGAAAACTGCAAAATACAACAGAACCATGCAAGAACACATGGGTGATGAAAGGTCTCCTATCAAGCAAGTGTAAGAGTTTGACCGACTGGCCTTTCTGCCTTTTTCCCTCCCTCCCTCCCTCCCCCCCTCCCTCCCAAGAAAGAAGAGTCATAACAAAAATAGAATTCAGTTCCTTGTCAAAGTCGTGAACTCCCAAGTGAAACATATCTGATTCCATCTTGAATTAAAATATTTTAAATCAAGATTGCATTTACAGTTCTGAAAAAATAAAGATCAAAAGCTGGAGAGATTTCAACAGTCTTGCAGAGAGGTGGCTCTGTGGAGCCTGAGTCACAGCATCACATCACAGCTGTATGGAGGAAGCATTAGTGAAGTACGTGAGACAGATGGTTCACCTGTCTCAAAGTGTCATCCTGGAATTTCTTAAAATCAGGAATGGCTATTATTCTACCCTTTTCCCTATTCCATGTAACAGTGTTTACCATATGGAAAGTATCTCATGGGTCATAGCCTGAATTTCAGAAAATTCTTTTACATCCTAGACTGCTCCTAAAAGACATGGGATATAACACTGAAATTATGCACCAGAGGCTGCACGCCTTTCTAGAAGAATAATGGTGATCCTCTACCCTTAGTGAGTTGAACAGAGCTGGGCCAACAGAGGCCAAGACTTCTGGAGGCCTCATGGTGAATCCTGTTGCTTTGAGGAAAGAAAATGGTCATTTTGACATTGGTTGGGTAGAGATGTGTTATTAGACCTCTTTGAAGGAAAGAAATTGTTAAGGATGTCCTCATTTGGGAGAATGAAGAAATGCCTGCCCAAAGTGGGGCTTCAGCAAGGGGAAATTCAGTGAAGCAGTGTTTATAGGATCACTCTGAAATTCCACTTCATCGTGCACTGAATTGGCTGAGGAATTAAAGAAATTACTTTATGTCCTCCATAGGAAGAAGGCTCAAAACAGCAGAAATTCATTGTCTTTGGCTACAACTGTTTCTAAAGGGAACCTTGGAACAGCTTCTTTGTGGAGAAGAATATTCTAGAAACAGTTTCTGAGTCTAGAAGCAATAAAGAACAAAAACAAATGTTTGTTAGCTATGTCCAACTTCTATTTCCTGCTCTGCATCTGGGTGGGAACCATTGCTTTCTCAACCTGGTCTTCTCCTGAGTGTCCTTGTAAAGACCCATCAAGCACCACACTCTGTCCAGAAGACCTAGAGTTACAAGAAACTTTGTAAACTCATGATTCTAATGTCAAGGCCATAGCAGCAGATCATAAAATAACATAGCTGAGGTATTGTAATGTACTAAGCAAAGCTAACCCTCTTGCTTGTTATTTTATTCATTTATTTTTATTATTTTATTTATTATTCTATATATTTATATTGCTTGTTATTTTATTTATGGAGGATTCTCCAAAGGGTAGCAAGGGCACATCAAGGTAAAACTCAAATTCAACCTCAGAAAATGCTGATTTAAAGTTTAATTTAAACAGTCATATCACATTATATAATTCCATGACTTTGGAAACAATGGGACAAAAAAAAAGATCCCATTTGAATCTTTGCCTATTAGGATGTGGGCTAATTATTCACTCCTGTAACAATGGATATAATTCCTGGTGTTTACATTTCAGGAATATTACCTTAAACAAAAATGCTAGTGGATGGTTTTAACTTGGAGCCTAATCTGTTTTACGCTACAGAACTTCTGTTTTGAGTGAATCCATACAAGGTTCTTCTCAATTCTGGGATTACTAGGTGCTGCTTATCACTTATGAAGAATACTAATTATCCTCACCGAGAAGTACTCTCACTGATTAGCACCCAATGGGTGGGGGATTCTCCTTGGGTCAGCTGCAGCATTGCCTAGGTAGGATGATCACCTGCCTCCAGATTGTCAGGATTTCCCAAGCTCTGCCTCTAGGTGCAGTGCTGGGGAGAGTGGTGCCCGGGGAGAGTGGTGCCCGGGGAGAGCAGCCGGGCAGGAGCATCTGTCCAGTGGGGCTCTTGGTTCCTCCGCTTCCCTATTCACACCCACCCACGTACTGAGAAACAGTCTTTTGAAAAAACCTCACAATAAGAAAATTGTTAGAAAAAGTACTTTTTAAGGGTAGATACTGTTTTACGTGTCTTTTATTAGTGAAAAAATTCAAATGGGAGTGCTAAGATAAATTAAGCTAATTCCTATCTGTCTCTTTTCTTGTTATTTCTCCTTTGCTTTTAAATCATGCTTTGCATATTTTACATAGCTCTTCTGTAAATTCCCAAGCCTGCTTACTTGATTGTGAGATACGAGCATGAACAATTATGTTCTCTTTTCAGACTTAATTTAGGCACTCTATTTCTTAAATTGTGTTTTTCTTTTGACTAGAATTGGTTAAGCCATGTGTATATCATGCAATGAGTGGGAAAATTCCAAAACTTCACTTTATATAGCAGTTCCATGGCTAAATATATCAGCCATCCTACAGCCCCACTAGTTAATGGTAGCCTGTCCAAGGCCATAAAGCTGGAGGGAGATAAGGCTGACTGAGGCAGAACCAAGGAGATAGCTTATCTGTCTAACTGTATCATCGTATGTCATTCTGTTACCACAGCTGCTTTTCAAACGCGACCCCTAACTAGTGAGAACAACACTCACATAAATCAGTAAGTCATCAGCATAATTGTAGGCTGAGAAGAGAAGCAGAGAGAAGATCGAACTTTCCCAAATGAAGTGAGAGGGAAATGCTATTAATGTAAACAACAAGTAGAAAAACATCAAGACCTCAAAAATTCCCTAATCTGGAAGTGGGAATTTCCATGGGGTATGAATGTGTACTTAAGAAAGTCTCATTAAGTCATGGAAAAAAATTGACAGTTGGGAGTTTTCAAATTCTTTCGGCCACTACACATTTAGTTATCCATTTTCCCTTTGTATATATTTCTCATAACAACACCCACATCCTTATGATTTCTGTGGTACTTATGTCAGAGCACTTCTTTGTTTTACTTTAAAACGAAGGGTGTGAAAATATTCCCAAGATTTTTATTATTTTGTGGTCAGATAGAGAAATAACCACATATTTATTTTAGACCTATATTAACATTGTTATGTTTTTTCCAAGGAATCTTGGCCATTGGACATATTTTCTTCCTTTACAAATCTCATATTTAATAGGAAAAGACTTGGTTGATTATGAGATTAAATAACCACACAAAAGAAATTAAAAAGAAAATTTTTACATAGAGTGTATTATCTTTTTCCACAAATTTAGCTTGAGACAATTCACAAAACTACCACTGGATTCCAAGAATAACTTAGACCTCTTATATTTGTCATATAGTCTTTCTACTGCTCATCTTCAAAGGGAATATATCTTGGCAACCTTTAATTAAAAATATGCCACATCTGCTTGAGGCATATGTGTGCACATTGCAACAGCTGCACTTTATGCAGTTATACAGGTGAGAGAGTCAGACGTCCGGAATGTCAACCCAGTTCTCTGGGAAATGGCTGAGTATGGGGAGGAAGGGTCATGTAGGGATGATGCCTCCTCGCTGTCCCTAACCTCAGCATCTTGCACAGTAGGTGGTCTCCAGAACTGCTGAGTGACAAGGAGGGAAAAAAAGACATATAGACCTCTAAAGCTGAGACATACTGTTTGACAGAGAAGAGCCCTCACTCAATATTGTTCTCTGGTTTCTTCACTTTAGACCATAGGAGGGCACCAAGACCCTGAGGATATCCTTTCCTGCGACAGTCACATGTACATGGTGGGGTACTCAAGAAATGAACTGCACTGAAGCACTGAGGTGCAGCTGAGGGTCATAGTAATTTTGGCACAGTTATAATAGTTAATTAAAGCTGCATGGAATCCCCCAAATCCAAGAGGTCAAAAATGAGGTATTCAGTGATGAAACACTCTGATAGGGCTTAAGTTCCTATCAGTAGCCTAAAGCGATGAGCTCATTCTGGCTGAAGAATACACTGAAGTACCCAAACACTGCTGAAGTCCTCACATCCATCTTCTTTATATTCTGTGTGGGGGTGTGGTGGGGGGAGAATCAGGTAGAGGACCACCTTGGGCGTTCCATCAGATACCATCCACTTTTTTTGAGGACATGGTCTGTTACTGGCCCAGATCTTGCCAGTAAGGCTAGACTAACTAGCCAGTGAGTCCCAGGCATCCCTTTCCTCTGCCTTCCCAGCACTGGGATTACAAGTGCCTAATTTTTAAATTGGGTTCTGGGGATCAAGCTCAGCTCCCCTGCACGCTAGCACTTTACCAACTTAGCTATCTCCTGAGTCCTACAGCCATATTCTTAACACAAAGATAGACACCCCAAACTTCCCTTGTTTGTAGAATTCACTTTGTGAGTACTCTGTTTCTTGATGGCCTCTAATGGAAACATGGTAGTAGACTAGTCCTGCCGGTAGCTGGGACACTCACCCACTGAGGAACTGAGGGTCTCATCTTACAATGGAGGGAGCAGCTCAGCAAATTTATGATATGATTAAGGAAATCCTGACGGGGGTCAGAGAGAGAAAAGAGAAGAGTTCAGGCCAGAATGTGAAGTATTGGTGAGGATATCCCAGAGCCTGGAGTTTTTCTGGATAAGGATAAGGCCAGGCAGAAGGCAAGCCTGAGAAGACAGAGAGAGTGGGGGAAAGCAGGCCAGAGCTCTAAGGCAGAGAGCTGTCCCTAGGTGGAAGATGGAAGAGATCATCAATAAGCAGAACTAGGGAACAGTCAGCATTCCCAGAGAACAATCAACAAGGTTGGAATTCTAGGCAGAGGCAGGAGAAGAATGGAGGATCAAAAGTTAAGCCACAGAGGTTAGAGCAACAGTAACTGGGCCTCATCACTGAGTGCAGAGCCAGGAACAAGAATAGTATTTGATTCTTAGCCACATTTCTTCATCTTTCTCTTCCATGAGTCTGAAGAGCCATAGATGTGTAGGCAGAAAACTTAGCTTACACACTTCTAATATCATAATCTTTCATTATTAGGAGCCCTTTTTGGGCTTCTTTAGAATGGAATGGCATTATCTCTACCTTACAATATTCCTATATGATTTCAAGAGATAAACATGTTCCTGTAATGTGGTGGTTATTGTAATTAGCAATCCTATCCTGTTTGCTCAGAGCTAGAACTGGTTATAGATAACGGCTAATTAATGAAGTATGAGCCCTTTCACAGGCCTCAAATGTTCAGCTGATAAGTGGTATGGACAAGAGGTTCCGCATTCTGAACCCTGCCATTGTCACTTAAGCATCACTTTCTATCTCTACTGATAACGTGAAAAGCATCTGGGATGTGGCAGGGTTGGTGCTGTTTTCTCATATGGTCTGGTAAGCTTTGGACCATGTTAGTGACCAGCCACTGGCGCCTTTCACCTTTGCTGAGTGGCAGTCTGAGATCATTGTTTGACATTCTAATTAAGTTCATGGTGTCTCCAAGAGAAGAGAAATCTCTTAGTCATCAGCTTATCCAATGTGAGTTGAAACAATGCCTCTGTGTGACTGGCTGACCTTGTTCTTCTCATATGGGGCCCTTACTAGGTCTTCAGGGGCAAGGGCGAACTTACCATAGGGTCATTTATATATACTATTTTGATATCTTTGCCAATAGTTCTACAATTGTCAAGTTAAAGGGCAGATGGCACAAATGTATCAAAAACTGTCTTTCACCAGCAAATCTTAGTTTCAAGAAGCCCAACTAGTGTCAACAATAGAAAGTTTAACTGGTACTTTTATAACTATGTGTTGGGGGCATCTCACTCGAAAAATCACCTTCCCCTCATCTATCCCATGACTGGGAAGCCCTTGCCACAATTAAATCTCCATGTAATCTTTTTAAAACTTGGTTCCCAGAAAGTATGGTTCTAAAAAGATCTGAGCTTGCTGATCCCATTGAAGATCCAAAGCCTCAGGCCATTCCAAGCTGACTAATCTGTTATCTCTGGACATATTTTAGCTTCACTAACAAATAGCACCTTCCTTAACTGCTTTCAAACTGAGATGATAGGCAAAGAAATAGCTATCCGAGGAGGGTGAAAATGAACTCAGATCAACGTGGAGCCTTCCCATCGAGGGCCCCACTGAGGTCAGATCTGTCACCACGCAAGGCCCAGAAGCAGGTGCACGGAGAACACTGACACTCAGACAAGAGGCAAACAGAGATCATGTAACCACCATGGAACTGAGAGACTCCAATTACACCACAAATGAACATTTTCTTTGAAAGTACCCAGGTGCATGTTTAGTAAACAGGAATAAGCAAGCTGTGGGCAGGGATGAGGTCAGCACTCAAACACCCTCTGTGAGGTCTGGTGCTAGACTGGAAGTGGTGTATAAACTCAACTCTAAGTGTGTTCCATGTAGAAGGTGAAAAAACAACCCCAGGACACTCCCCAACTCTCAGGGTCACCTTGGGATTTTTCTAGGGATACTTAGTCATGCTTAATGGTGGTGTAAAACAGGAGCTGCGGCCCTTTCCTGGCTCGCTCTTCTGCCCGGCAGTAAGCATAAGTCCTGTGGTCTCAATGGTGTTGGATACCCAGGCTGGGCTCTGTTCGAACAATTCAACCAGTCTCTGAGAAGTGGAAGTCAAACCTACAAACTGGTATGCTAAAGATTTAAACAGTACATAACAATTCGGCCAGCCTGCTAGTAATTAACTCAAACTAAAAAAGAAGCAAGTACCATAGAAGGTGCTCCATCACTTCATGTCTTGAACAAATTTCAAAAAGGCACTCAACACTCAGTATTGCTCATCCTTATCAATTTAGATCAGCCTCTGGGCCAACTCCTGGACCAAGATGGGGCACTGCAGAGTCCCCTGTGATGCATGTGCAGTGTACTTGTAACCGAGAAAGGAGCTCCAGAGAGCATCAGGCTCATAGGAGATCAACGCTGTTGCCACTAATGTGGCAGCCAACAACAGTGGGGAAGTTCATAGAGAGGCAAGATGCCTTGAAGAGACTCCTTTGCCTTCAGTCTGCCTTATTAGTTTGCAATCGTACATGGCATTTTATTCTCAGTAATCAGACACAGCACAAACCACAGAGGTCCAACAATGACTCTGTGTACTGCTCACTATTCCCCATGCTGGCCCTCATGCACTAAGCAATGGGATGTAAGTTTGTTTTGTGGTACACTGAAGACCATCGCTGGAAATAACTTGAAATGGTATGACCATAAGTGGAATAAGAGAAGTAAAATAATAAAAATAAATATATTGAACACTATTTTAAAAGTAATTTCTATAGGTAAATTATTTTAAAGTCTAATTTATTTTAAAAACCATTGAGTGGAACACAGAGTTCACAAAATTTCACCAAAATGTTATAATATAGTAACTTTAGTATATGCTTCTCAGTTTTCAGAAGTTATAAAAATACTACATGCTAGGTGAACTGGTATTTTTTTTTAAAGTAAACTCACCAAGAGTTAACCTTACAAGTAAATAGTATTGATAAAAGTACACATTTTCAGGGGCTATATGCCAAAATGCTGGCCGTATTAACAGTCTATCTGAAACTTGTCTCCAGAATTACTTTTAGAGCAAATTACTATGCCATAGGAGACAAAGCACCTTAATTTTCCTGTCAGAATTTGTTTTGTCTGAACAATTTTACCAAGCTGGACCACCTGCCTTTTTCACCAGGCTCTGACACGAATGACTTTGGTTATTTCCCAGTGTCTAGTAGAGCTGAGGTTATTTCAAAGGATGTACTCCATGCTCCAAAGTCAATTTCAAAAGAGAAGCACCAAAAATATTCTGAATGGCTCTATTCCCGGAACAGGCATACAATTTTCCCACATAACTATTCTGAAAGGAGAAACACTTTTTGGCTCTATAAGTGTTGGAACATTTAAAAGTAATTTCATTATAGAGTCAGAGCTGTGGTATTGGTGGGAATAAATACCCATGCTTCCGTAGGAAAAGTGCCATCAGGTATTTCTAACACAGCCGAGACCAATCCTTTCCTTAGAACCGAGGAAAAGTGACAGAAGACACAAGTGAGGATTTTAAAAGTAAGATGATTGAACATTGCCATCATTAGAAAGCATAATGTCTTCAAAGTTTGGAGGCTGTAACTGCTAGTTAAAATGTTAAACCCTATTTTGTTGACAAAAGCGAAAAGAAAACCAATTCTGCTACTTAATAGCTGTACCATGAGGAAGATGGAATCTTTCTTTCAAAGTCTACAAGCCTTTTCTGAAGGGCCTGCCTCCTAATAACCTTCATTAACTTCTGTTTGGTTGCCTAAGAGTTGTCTCTTATCCAAAAAGTTTAACACAGTCTCAAAAGAGATTGTTTATTTAAGCTGGTTGGAAAAACATTCCTATCATTTCAAGAATGACTAAATATTTTCATTCACATAGTCAGAATTCCAGACTATGTTTTCCTCCTCTGTTGATGAGATGAAAATTAGCAGCCTCAAGTCTGATCTGTTAGATGTGGTTATTATCTTCTGAGAAGAATCACAAGCAATACGGCCCTTTCAGGCCTGGGAGGACAGCAGGCCAGGAAGAGGAGCCTGTCCCTGAACACTGCCTCGGCAGCTGGAACTGTTCATGGAGCCCAGGGGCAGAGGACTGTTGGTGTCAGGTCTGAGTAAATCTGAGTAACAAAGGTATCGAGCAGTTTGATCACCTATCAAATTAAGAGTTTAAGGACAGCCGTCATTTCTATTTATAAAGTTTTGGTCAGCTAGCAGTTTCACTGAAAATCAAGACTAAAGTGGAAGGCAGTCTTGGAGACGCAGCTCAGCAGACCCTCTGGCTGTAAGCAAGCAGAGCATGTCTTCCTTAGCGAGCTACTTCACAAGGTTTATTTTCATGCTTACTTAGCTGCTACTACTGTAAGTCATGGATCTAACACTACAGAAAGTACACAATGTATTTAGGTATAGCCATGCACACCTTAAAATCTTGAAAGTGAAACTTTAAAGGTCAGATGATGATGTCCTTTTAGATACATTTTATCCACACTTTAATGTTGTTTTAAATATTGAAAGATAGTTTAAATTATCGGAGAGGGAGAAACAAAAGTACTCAAAAAATCATGATTGGAAAATTCTCTGATGCTTAGGTTAAAGACCTAAGGTAACACACGGTCACTGGCTACTCATCTGGTACCCAATATATGACCTTATTTGGACAAGCAGAAAATAGTCTGTGTTATATTTTAATTTCCATTTATGGAACCAGTTTCCAGGATATCTAGAGTTAAAAGATGAAACAGCATGCCTAACAGTCTTGAGGATATTACGAATATTTTATTATTCTTGGCTTACTAATAATAGCAGAGTGGACAGCACTGAAGCATTACCACCCATAAACTGGGTTTTGATCCCTGTAATGCAGCAGAATGTTAGTAGCATGTGACCCTGTGGCATCTTTGATTTCACTGCCCCTCTGGGGTCAGCCAAACTATGTCTGACTCCTGGCCACTGTGGTTTAATCATCTGAGATACTGCTCACATGGTGAGAAAACACAGCAAGGGCAGGGCTACAAACATTTTTTCTTGCTTTAAAGAACTCCCTCCCAGATATGTACCTGGTACAGGATTTTCTGGCAGCCCAGTGAAAAGCTCATTTGAAACAGGCAGTTTGATTCAAGCTATATCATCAACATTCATGAGAAAGAGTGTAGTGCCCCTAAAGAAATTAGGATTGATGAGGAGGAAGTCAGAACATTTGACAGCTTCCAGACCTCCAGCTTGTTGGAGGGGTGCTGCACACATTTCCGATACTGAATTTCGTGCTTTCTAAATCCACACAGGTAAAGGCATGCATAATATTTGATCTTCAACACTGTCCCATGTAAAGCCAGGATTCCCCCAGTAAGAATGAAATCCAAGAGAGCCAGGTGGCAAGGAAAAAGAGAGTTGATTTTCTGGCTCAATCACATTCCATCCTAAATCCAGAGAATTAGAAAGAATCCATGTACAGCCCTCCATTTCAAGAGTTGATTAAGTCCAGGTGAACAGAATTATGAATTCAGCCTGAAATTCAGCTCAGTATCTGATAATAGCTTTGCAAACAGTATTTTAACTTACTGTGGGAAAAGTTTTAAAAATCCTGAATTAGAATAATATGATGGTCCCTCAAATACCATCAGGCAACTTGGAGAATCTATAAATAACTTTAAATTCCTGGCCTGAGACACAAATTGGATTTTGCTTTGGTTTCAGAGAAACCTATTTGGCCAACTACAAGCGTGGAAATAACTTGCTGGCAAACGGAGAACGATTTTGAATACGACCCTTTGAAATGTTCCCCGAGTTGTTCTTATTTCTTGAAAACTGATTCTCTGGTGTTGGCTCCCAAATCTCCGAGGTCATCAGCATCATCAACTCCTCCCTGTAGGAGGCTCTGCAGATCTCTCAAGTCCTGATGGTCGCCTGGGTGGGTCTAGCCACAGACCAAGATGACACATCACATCAGGTCTTCCATGACTTCTGGGTTGTAGTGACATGTGCATCTCACACATCATGTGTCACAACTACACTCGCCGCACACCCGTCCATGTCCCTTACTTTTTTTCTTCATTTAGTAATCATGAGTACATCACCCACATTTGTAGTCAAACTTCCTTTTCGAACACCTTAGCTTACCTTCAACTGTAAAACAATCAGAATTTTAATGGGAATGGCATTATCTCCTTGGGGTCATGATATTAACCTGACCCATGACATTAACAATCAGCTTGGGTAGTCTATATTCTTGATAGTATTAGTGGTGGGAATTAGAAAATTATTCTACTTTTACCATCTTATACATTTTCCTTTTTCTTTTGTGTGTGTGAGGTGTGTACATACACATGCATATGTTCTCTGCACACAGGCCAGAGGAAGATATCAGGTATCACCTGTCGCACTTCACCCTTGTTTCCTGAGACGGTCTCTCAGTGAACCCAGGGCTCCCTGGGTTTGGTTAGACTGGCTAACCAGGAATCGCAAGATATCCTATTGTCTCCGACCCCTTCAGTGTTGGGGTTATAGACATGTGAAGGAGTGCTAGGGCTTGAACTGAGGTCTTCATGCTTGAATAGCAAGTACACTTATTGAACCATTTTCCCAGACACGGCAACTTATTCTAAATACCTGTGATCTACTGATCATTCATGTCTGGATAAGTAAGTGAAATAACAATGCAGAGACATCTACACATGTGCAGGTTGTGCCTGGAAAGCAGTAACATTGCAAGTGACAGCGAAGACTGGAGAAACTCCACTAAACTCTGGGATTCCAGACGAGGTACTTACTGAGCTGGGAAAGAACCAACTGCTGAAAACACACACACACACACACACACACACACACACGTCTTGAACAGCCCACATGGCTGTCACTGAGAAGGGGCCTAAAGGACTAAGAAGGATGAGTGAGCTGCAAATTGAAACTATTTAGTCCAAGTCACACATACATGATATATTCTGCTTTCTCTCTTTCTTTCTTTTTTTTTTTTTTTCAAGGTAGGGTCTCACTCTAGCTCAGGCTGACCTGGAATTCACTGAAGTCTCAGGCTGGACTTGAACTCACAGCAGTTCTCCTACCTCTGCCTCCCAAGTGCTGGGATTAAAGGCGTGTGCCACCACGCCCGGCTGGTATATTCTGCTTTCTGATCTCAAAATATCCTTTCAAATATGAGAATCCTAACATAATTCTTTCTCCAACTGGTTAGGGCACTAGGTGGCTGTCATCTTTTTAAGGCTCTGGTTAAGGTAACCCTTTATCATCAGGGCCTTTCTTGGGAAGGCTGGGCCTTCAGGAAGGGTTGGGACTCATGTCCTATTCTTCCTCTCTTCCCTCACAGCTCAACTCATTATTCATGGAAAGTTTCTGAGCATCTTTTGACATGCAGCCACCATGCAGAAGTTAAAGGAACATAGTAACTACCTTGCTCCCAAGAGCGGTGGCATTTCTAGGATGCAGTGCACTGCTTTTCTGTCTCAGAGGCAGTGTACATGCAGGGGAGAGCCTGGGCTTTGAGGACACAGTGGACTGCCACTTGTCCACTGTTTGATCAAGAACAGGTTACATGACCTTTGAACTGTGGGTTCTGCAATGATAAGTGGGATCCCAGTAGCCATGCAAATGGATCTTGTAGGGATCAGTGGAGAGGATACTGTCAATATGCTCAGGCCTGAGTCCCCAAGAAGCACAGTACGTGTGCAAGAAACGTGAGCTAGTGCCAGTAAGAGCTGCAATGATGCCAATGGTGCTGGATACAGATGAAGACCTGATTCTACAGTCTCTTGTTTATAAATGTTCCATTTAAAAAAGATCAGGACAGGCATTCCCTGAGTACACTTAAAACTGCAAACCTCATGTGTTATTCCATGCATTTCTACCACAGCTCTTTGAGTTTGAATTTGAAATAGTGAATGGGATTGGGGGCAACTGCTAGTGGTTAAAGGTACTTGCTTGTAAAACCTGCCGCCTACATTCAGTTCCCCAGTGGTACATGCATCTGGTGTTCATTTGCAGTGGCAGGAGGTCTTGGTCTCTCTCTCTATCTCTCTATCTCTCTCTCTCTCACATTGCAGATAAATAAAATCTCTCTCTCTCTCATTGCAGATAAATAAAAAAATTTAAAGACCCTGGTAAATAGGAGGCCAAGTAGGAAAAGACAGCAAAGTAAAATATGAGAACACAATCCCTTAAACAGCTTAGGCTTATCTGTATACATGAATCGGTGTTGACAATAACTTGCCAAGACTTCACCAGGAGAGTACTTAAGTGCCAACTTAAAAAGCACTTAGGTACTTGTGAATCAAGTTAGTTGTCAAGTGACAGCCTTGTCTTCGAGAGCCTCCAGTTCATGTCCCTGGTCCTCTGGGAGTCACCAGTCACATTATGTTGTCACTTGGAAGGTATGCATCTTTAGTAACAATGACAGCTACAACAAGGTTCTTTTCCCTTGCAAGTCCTAACATGCCATATTTGGTGATTTGTGAGTTGTTCTGGAAGCACCTGAAAGTGCGAGCCCTGCGTGGGGTCTGCTCTTCTGACTCCTGACTAGTGTACCATGAGAAAGCTACCAGGGTCAGAGCAGAGGAATTTACAAGGTGTCTAAACTGCTGAAGCACCAGCACTTCTGTTGGTCTGCGAGTGACTCTGGATGATGGCTCATTTATTACACATTAACACCTTTTTAATTTATTTCTTATTTCATAAATTTGCTATTATGAAATCATGTGAAATTATGTGTCAGTATGCTTTTAGATAGCAACTGAGAAAAATGTTTTCAAGTGGTTATATAAATTTTTCTTGAACTCTAATTGAGACCCACTGACCTTGGATTATTTTGTCCTATTATTTGGTAATCTGTGGTAATATTTATTAAGTAACCTCGCACTGACATTGTTGTAAGCTGTACACTGCTCTTAGATTCCATACTGAAGAATCCTTCAGTCTTTATTATGTCTGAGTCCCTGAGGAGCAAATACCATCCTAGACCAAACTCACTATTCAACTAGAGTAAAAACAAAAACAAAACAAAACTCACAAGATCAACAAGTTCAAGGAACAGAAAACAGAAATTCCTGAAAGGTCTGATGACCAGAGGGAAGGGCCAGAACATAAAAGGGAGAGAAGAGGACCAGCAGAGAAATGACAGTTCAGATGGACAGGGTCACCAGGAAAGGAGGCTGGAGAAGGGAATTCAAGGGGTGTCTCAAGTCCTCCGTCCCACTGGGATCTGGAAACTGTAGAAGTGGGTCAGTAGGTGACCGCCCACAGTGGTGTCCAAGCTGTAAATGATTTCCTAGCCCACCACACCTCTCTAGTCCTTTCCTGACACACAGCCAAAAGCCAGCAATGAACAGTCAATAAGGCAAGTAGAAACAGAGCGAGAGCAAGCCTAGTAAGGGAAACAAAATCAAAATGCAGCCAAGCCTGACAGACATCTGCTTATCCCAGCTATGCTACATAATGGCAACTTAGCGGAAATGACTTAAATTTCTCTAAGCCTTGATTTCCTCATCTGTAAAATGGGATAATAAGGCCTTACAAAACAGTGTAAACATGAAGCTCTTATGCCACCTTAATATCATTCCCTTTGTCCTGTTTTAACTTAAAACTCAAATTGAATATGTTCTTTGATGTTAAGCAGTCTCTTACTTCCTTTTGCCTTCTTGGACATCAGAAGGCCCTCCATGAAGACTCTTTTTGGAATTAATGGCTAACCCAAATTGCAACTCTTTTGTCAAACACTTATACAGTGTTGCAGAGTCCAAATTAACACATGTGCCACTTTGTGCATGTGGCTTTACACATGGGTACTGGGGAATCAAACCTGGTTTTGTAGGCAAAGGCTTAACTGCTGAGCCATCTCTCCAGCCCCCCCCCCCTTTTGTAACAAGCTTTTAAAGTTTTGTTTTGAAATTATGAAGCAAGACACTTGAGGTTAAAAGTTTGGTGTTTTCTGGATTATGCATTTGTTTTTAGTTTTGCTTAGAGCATCACTGGCACGTTAATACTTAAATATTCTAGCTGACAATAGGTGCAGCTCTCACCTTGACTGGCAAGGCCCTCTTTTCCTTTCTGTGCAGACATTACACTTGTATCTACAGACTTCCTTTCTGCAGCCCTGAAATGCTGCTTGGAGGGGATGGGAGGCTATGTGCACAAGGGTGGTGACTTCCACAACGTTGGTCATCTGGAAGCTATAAAGTCTTGGAGGGTGGTGGCTGCACTCTGAGTACAGTAATGGACAGGGAATTGATGATGTCAGCAGTGTGAGTTCTCCAGCTGAAAAGTTTTATATAGACCTTAAATAAGCCTAATCCTTCAGAGGTTAATGAAACTGTGCAGTAAACTTTAGTCTTAATTTACTAAAATTTTGGTGCTAGCGAGTCTTCTTGACAATTAAAAGTTTTAGTCTATTTAGCTAACTTTCTAGAAATACCTGCCCATTTCTTCATATCTGTTTAAAAAATTCTACAAGATGTATCCTCAACACACAATTTTTAACCCATATTAGTTGATTTTACTATGCAAAAATGTTTATTAGTCATAAATATCCTATTGACTCTGTGAGCATAAATACTCTCTTGCCCATACTAACTGATGTAGGCAGAAGATTGGGTCTGACATGAGGATGTATGCAAAATACCTTCTCAGGGTAGAGGAAATCAACTGGACTAGCAGCTGGAACAAAAAATAAAATAAAGTAAAATAAAAATAAAATAAAACAACCCAGTGCAGAATGCTTCAATACTCCTTCCCCTGAGGGGGAAAAGACACAGCAAATGTAGAGAACCAGAACCTAGGTAAAAGCACCAGGGAACCTCAAAGCTGTGACCAGCATGGGATCAGAAGCAGAAATGCTGTTCAGAACGAGGCCCTCGCCTGTGCAAGCTGCCTGGGATGGCTCAGGGTTTTTCTTCTGGTGGTCAGCACTCTGGGGCTTATGGAAGCATCCCAAGTTGAACCTGGATCTGGTCCCATTTCCTTGTACTGACCCTGGGCAGTGAGCAGAGCTACAATGCCCGCCCACCCGCCTCTCTGCTGCAATGTATTCAGATGAGCATGTACGACATGACATGATGAAGACCACATTGTTCTCATTTAAATTTGCAACATTTCCCTCTATGATGTATTTGGTTTGTGTAATAAATATGAAGCAGACATTTTGCCTGAGGAAATTAAACAAACAAACAAACACACACACACACACACAAACAGAACAAGACCGCAGTGGCAGAGACACTCTGAGCATGGCTTACCTTCGCACACGGGGCAACACTCCCCGGGCACCTTCACGGGGTGCGTGCAGCTCTGCCCGCAGGCCGTGGCCACGCAGTGGGGCTCCCCGTTGATGCACTGACAGAACGTGCAGTCGTCTTCCCGCCACCGGTCCCCGTGGGCACGGATCTGCCCGTTGGCGTAGCAGCCAGCAGGGTTGTTGAAAGGATATACTGGATCTAAAGCAAAGCATGGGGTCGGAGTCAGAGTGGGCACCTTCCAAAGCTTGCCTCTGCTCAGCTCCAGACACTTCCCCAGGTTCCAGTGCATTCCACAGAGGGGTCGTGAGGACTACACACACAGGCAGCTGCTAGATTGACATCCTGACACTGCCCGCAGGGAGGAGGAGCCGTGACTAAACACCAGCACACATATGACATCACCCATGGCTCCCGAACACTGGCAAGGTCTGGGTATGGAACTGTGGGTTGGTGAAAGAAAACACAGGTCCACTTTAGGCTCCAAACAAAGTCTTCTGAGCTGCTCAATTAACCATTCATTTATCTGCCTCAATTTCCCCACCTGTCTGCCCATCAAACTCATTGTGACTCCCAGGACTAACTGGGCTGACAGCCATGATGGTCCCCGCAGGTCCTTGAGGACAGGAAGGAGGAGAGAAGCAGTGTTTGCTGCAGCCTTGTGCATGGCCAGCTGGTTTAGGCCACCCATGGGCCACTGTTGGTGTCTTGGAGGAAGACAGCAGCCAAGATTGGGGGACAGAATGAGCCAAGGTGACTGTAACAAGACATTATCTAAAATGCTTGACAAGCACAGAAATAATGCATGCAAAGTCCCTATCTATTCCAGTAATGAGAGTAAGGCGGTAAACGGCTCCATTTTCTTTCACAGAAATATATAAAAACTAGCTTCATGAAGCAAGCCTCTTGCGCAGAGAGGAGAGTATGGACAGTTTACAGGTTGGGGTTTATTCCATGGAGGTAGGAGCAACTAAGGAAGTTAGAAGGTCAAAATTTTAAACAATGCAGTCACTGTTTTAGAAAAGCAGTCTGTCAGATAGAAGTGGCACCCAAATCTCAGTTACTTCAGACGTTTTAAATTCTGTTATAAAAAATTTTGTGGTGCAACTTCATTTCTACTTTGACCATGCATCTGAATTCCAGGAAGTGACATATGACCATGCCCAGAGAACTCACAAGGCCCTGACGTGGGGCTGCCTGTCTGTCTTCACACCACCAAGCACTGCGCCGTGCTTTCAGACACTATTACAAACTAGGCTCAGAGAACAATCAGTGGGGAAGGTTAAAAGTTTGAGGCGATTTTTTAAAAAATCCCAAACATCATCTAATGAGGGAACACTCTTCTCCTTTGCTGGCTAGAATAACTTCTCTTGAGGGGAAGATCTCATGACTATGAATAACTGCCCGGTGCTAGGTAGGAATGGAGTTTTTTCCTACTTTAGACAGCTCCGGTCATTGATACTGTATGGTAAATATAGCACCAACATTTCAAAGAAATGAATATGGGGAAAATATAGAAGCAAAGTGGACACTGTGCCCTTTTGCCTTGGGTGAAGAGGTCAGACAGAAGATAGACGGCAGGTCAACAAGGCTTACACTTCCTTGCCCTCTGGGGAATCAGAGCTGTGTGGTCAGAGGCTAGCCCGGGAACCATCAGGCCTCAAAACAACATTCTTGGCTTCCTTGCAAACTTGGATTAAGTGACCACTTCTTTAACTTCAATTTCCTTATCCTTAAGATGGGTGGGTGCAATGGAAAAGGTTCAGAGTGTCACTTGAAATATTTACTGGAGATGGGAGGAGAGAGCCTGTGGGAATAGTACTTGGAGAGGAGAGAGGAATCTACATAACACAGGTCCCTGATAGCCACACCACCTCACAAGCCCACCCTAACAAGCACACAGTGTCCATGGAAGCAGAGCAGCAGGGACCCGATGCCCGGAGGAGATAGGAATCAGGCTGGTTCCTCTGAGCTGATGGATTGTCAGGATGGTTACCCGGCCTCACTGAGCAATCTGAGGAGAACAGATGGTCCATTCCAATGCGAAGGTGAAGACAAGCTGCTGCCCTGAGACGTGCTCAGAACAGCTAGGATCGCAGGGAGGGTCAGAGAGCAAAGCTGAGAAGTCTCATGTCAACAGTGAGGATCTCCCCTCAGGGAAGAGTGTTCACACACTTCACCTGGCATAATCAGTGCTAAAAGAGACCATGATGCCTTCCATGGGAACATCTTCCATATTCCTCTACTTGTGTTTGAGCCTGAACTAGGTCTCAGTGGGAGAAAAGTTCTGACCCACGCGCCATCCTCAGGGTCTTCAGAGAGGGCTGTTTCCTACCTTCACACACCGGGCAGCATTCCCCTTCAGGAACATAGTATCTCTCGCAGTGCAGCTCCCCACACTGGGCAGTGAAGCAGATGGACACGCCGCCCTGACATCGACAGAATCGACAGTTGTCCATGCGGAACATGTCTCCGTCATAGTACTCCACATTGTTGAAGATGCAGGCTGGCTTTGTTTCTGTGAGGGGTTAAAACAAGAGAGACATTATTTGAAGTCATTTTTGAGTGGTGTCTCTGGATGCTTTTGAAACAGCCTCAAGGAAATTCTGTTGGCAGAAAGTTACAATTCAATGTACATTTATTAACTCAATTTAATTTTGTCACACAAGGAATAAAGCACAGTAAAATAAAATAAAACTTTTTTTCTATCATATTTACAAGAGGAAATTGAAATTCTCCATAGTAAAATCTACACTGATGTCACTCTACCTTAAGTACAGGTAACCATGACCAAGAAACTTACACACCTTATATGTGCTTTCAAGAGATTCCATTCATGCTGTTACACCATCTACTATCTCAAACAATGATCCTGTCTCCACATTAGGTTTTGTTGTGTTTCAGATGATTGAGGCAGGCCTTTGTGGAAGTGGCAATGTGTGCTTCTCCTATATTTTCTATATTCTCTCTATCTGCTTTGATGATCTGGAATTCTAACAGTGCTTGGCCACCAACATCCATTACCTCATTTAATCAACAGCGAAGGTGGGATGCAGGTGACTGTCCAGAGTTTGGAAATGAGGAGATTCTAGGTGATTTGTTTAAAAGTCATACATGTGAGCCAAAGTCAGAAACAAAAATAGTAGCTCTTCAACTAAAAGCATGTGCTCCTTGTATTCTGTCCCATAGTTATGTTCTGCTAGGATTCGTGGTTCTGTATTTAAAACTCTCAGCAAGGTACCAATCATTTCTAAGTGCTTCTCTGCCCTGAAATAATCGCTGAATTCATTCTTCTCTACTTTTAATTGCTTAAAAGTAACATCAACCAGACAAAGACATCACCAGGAGACAAAACTACAGATAAGTATCTCTTGTGAGTATAGACACAAAAAGTCTCAAACTACTAGAAGACCACATAAAGCAACATATGAAAGGGACTGTGAACCATGACTAAGTGGAATTCATCTCAAGAATGAGAAGCTGACTTAACATCCAAAGATGAATTAATTTAATCAGACATGTCAATGGAATAAAGGACAGAAGCATACTGTCCTCTCAGACATCCAAGGCTCTTTCGTGGTTAAAGTACTCAACAATGAGGACCAAGAGGGAACTTTGTTCATGTGGAAAATAGCTCTGAGATGGTTTAGACACAAAATGCCACCTCTTCTCTCTCAGGGCTCATGTGTTGAAGATCTGGTTTCCAGTTTGTAGAGTGACAGGGATGTAACTGGATTCTACCAAAGGGTGAATCCATTGTCAAGTTCACAGCTGAAAAGACTATCTGGAGGTGGCGTCTAGTTGGAGGAAAGTGGGCGTGGCTTTGAAGGGTATATCTTGTTCCTATAATCCTTCCGCTGTCTCTCTCTGCTTCCTGACTGCCATGACATGAGCAGCTTTCCTTTACCCTTGATCTTCCTGCCTTGTCACAGGCCAGAGAGCAATGGAGCCAGCCAATGATGGAGCCAAAGTAAATCTTTTTTGCCTTTATGTTATTTATCTCAGGTATTTTTTTCACAGTGACAAAAAGCTAATATGAGCATCCACAAAAACTCTTGGCTACCATTATACTGAACAATGTTGAAAGACTAAAGTTCCCTCTCACTCCCTGCAAGGTCAAGAACAAGACAGAAAATGTTTGCTCTGATCACTTAAGCATTTTCATGGAAGCTCAAGTCAGGACAATCAGAGAAGGAATATAAGTAAAAGACATCCAGACTGGAAAGAAGGAAGCAAACCTATCTCTAATTGCACATGGAATGTCTTGCAGCTAAAACATTCTAAAAATATATTTTAAAAACTATTAGAACTTAAAAATATTTAACAAGGGTTGAGGTTGTACAGTGCTACCTTAGAAAGTTGTTTCTGTTACAATCCATACTTAAAATATGAAGTATTTTTTAAAATCTCATTCTCCGAGGCTGGGGAGATGGCTGAATGGTTAAAGGTACTTGATTGCAAAGATGTGGACCTGGATATAGCATGGGTTTGATTCTCCAGCATATAAAGAACACTCACAGGCCAGGCTTTTTTGCAGCAGCAAGAAACCCTGTTTCAAAGAATCCAGCACACAGAGGACTCCTCTGACCTCCACACATATGCCAACACATACACATGCATACACAAAAGTCGATAAAAACTTTAAAGGTAAAATTGAAGGTGAAAAATTCTATTCCCAATAGAATTAGAAATAATGATATATCTACAAATTTATAACTGTGAAATTTGTCCTCTTAAATTAAGTCTTAGATAAATAGACACAAATTAAAAGACTATCATTAAGCTAAAACTATTCCCCCAAATGGCCTTGTAGTCAACCTATTGCCTAGCAAAATCCTAGCTGGTTCTTTATAAAGACTGACAAACTGATTCTAAAATGAATCATGGAAATAGGACGACCCAAAATTGTCAAAAAAATCTTGAAACGAAGAAACAAGTTAGAGAACCCACACTTCCTGATTTCAAAACATAAGACAATACTGTAGCATTGTAACTAAGACAGTTATTAAAAAAGAGAGGGGCAGATCTTTGTGATCCCAAATGAGGAGGCTCCTTGATATCTAAAGCATAAACAAGAGAAAAACAGATCAATTAATTAGTCTACTCTTGTGCTTCCATGGACACTAGTGAGAAAATAAAAAGACAATCCACAGATTTGGAGGAAGTCTTTTCTTTTTTTTAATTTTTTATTTATTTATTTTTTACTTTATTGTCCATAATGAGTTACAACATTTAGTGGGCAAACAATCAGTTATTATCCCCAATTCCCCGCTGCCCTCCCCTCCCCCCTCCACTGGATAACCTCCTCCATGGGTCGTCTGGATCAGTCCTTGTGACAGGGGACCATGGATAGCCTAGTATTCAGCCAGGTTCTCCTGGCCATGCCTCTGGATAATCTCCCCCA
>PVHP010002911.1:0-83754 GCA_004024765.1 Zapus hudsonius | reverse complement strand
TCCCTATGGATCCTCCACGATATGACTGTGGTGGCTCCTCTCTTGCCAGGATCTGGGTCATCGGCCTATGGTGGATTGGTAGGGTTAGATGGGCCACAGCTCTCTCGTTGTATCCTGAAAAACACAAACACATTTGTCTTATCCTGAGTTGGTTGAATGGCTGTGGGTATGGGTCCCTTGTTCATCCCGTCCTTCTCTGAAGGGTTCCATATGGATCCTCCACAATATGACTGTGGTGGCTCATCTCTTGCCATGGTCTCATCTTTTGGCCTGCTGTTTTTGAAGACTGTGAACCAAACCAGGGGAGTATGGCTGAAGGAAGTGGGTCACTGGTGGCAGGCCTTGAGATTTCATAGCCTGCCTTCACTGCATCTGCTCTCTGCTTCCTGACTGTGGAAGCGATGGGACGGTCACCTCAGGTTCCTGCCAACATTCCTTTGGACTTGTATCCCCTGTACGCCAGAACACACCATTCCTCTTTCATTTCCTCTCTTGTCATGTGTGTGGTCACAGCCATGAGAAAAGTAACTAATCCAGACTGTGCTCATCAGGAAAAGAAACCTTTTACATTAGCACTCCTCATTTCGCTCAATTCCCTAGGCAACCACTAATCTTTTTGTCTATAGATTTACCAGTTATAGACATCTCATATAAATAGATCATGCAGTAAGTATGTGGTCTTTGGTGTCTGGCATCTTTTACTTAGCATAATGTTTTCAAGGTTTATCTATGGTTTTGGCTTATAGTAGAATACATTCCAAATATATAGATATGCCACATTTTACTTGTTGATATTTGATTAGTTTCCACTTTTTGGCTGTTATGAGTAGTGCTGCTATGAACATAAGTGTAGAAGCTGCTGAGAATATTGTGGATTTGTAAGTCTGGGTGTCTACACAAAGTGGAATTTATGGGTTATGTGGTAACTATGTTTACCCTTTTGAAGAACTCTTTCCACACGGCTGTGCCATTTTACATTCTCACCAGCAGTATGCTAGGATTCTGCTTTTTCCACATTCTTGTCAACACTTAATCTTATGTGCCTTTTTGGTTATTAGCACCCTGGTGGGTATGCTTTTGCTGGTGTTGGGCATTGAACCTTGGACCTTATCAGTGGTAGGGAAGTGTTCTGCCATTGGGCTTATATCCATAACCCTTCAAGAAAAAATAATCTTTGCTAAGTTGCCCAGGCAAATATTGAACTCACTCTGTAGCACAGGCAGGCTTTGAACTTTGAATCCTCCTGTCTTAGCCTCCCCAATAGGTGGGATTACAGGTCTGCACCACCAGCCCCAGCTTAATTGAGTTTTAAATAGTATTTGCCTGTTTGTCTTATCTTGTTCTGGGCCTCTCCCAAGTGGGGTCGGAATTTCACACTGGGCCACCTGGCCAGGTAGAGCAGACCTGTGTTGGTCAGAGGATCAAAAGTAACTCTCTCCCTTCCTATCTCCCTCTTTCCTTCCCTTCCTTCCTTTTTTTTCAAGTTTTATAATCCGCAAACATAGATAGGGGTTGTCCATACTTTCATATGTAGGAACCATGACAGAAAGACAATGTATGTTCCTATTTACTTGGTGAAGGATGGAGTGAGGATTTGTGTTCATGGCTCATTAGGTGGTGGTGAGCTGCTTACTTTAGACTTTCAGTTGTCAGCCTTCTGTGATATGATGGATGACAATTTATATAAAACACAGTCATACTTGTGTACACTTTATTATGTGTCGTGTCCAGAAAAGTGTTTTTTTTTTTTTCTCTATTGCTTTTTTCCCCTTAGAAATGTGAAGGTTATGCTTGGGACATAATCTTTATTGAAGTGAAAGGTGTGAAAATGTTACAGTTAACTCCTTCAGGCAACTTCCATAGATTCTAAACCTGACCTCCTCCCCCCCTTGAGTGGGAGGTGTCTCTAGCTAGGGCTCAAACCTAGATGCTAAAACTGATTGGTCAGGTATGGACCAACCAGCTGTCTCTGATATACCTGGCCGAGGTCTTAAAAGTCACTGAAAAAAGTCCAGCCCTCTCTTCCCTCCATATGGCTTCCTAGAAGGACTTCTAAAGTCCAGTCCTAAGGATTTCCAGGCCTTAGGAAGGTAAGGACTTCCCTCACCACAGCCATCAGCCCTAATGGCTGGAGTGAGGGGGGGCTCAGTATTTTCCCCACATGAGAGTTTTTCCTCGTGATGGGAGCCCTCTGTTATCTTTCTTTTGCTTGTTTAGCTGAGCAGCACAGATTCTGCTGTTTTGATAAAACCTCTCCCACGTGCTCTCCCTTTTTCTTTTGAATAAAGTCTCCCATTATACCTTATCCTCTGGTGGTCTGTAATTTTAATTCTTTAATTTTATAGACAAGAATTCTGGTAGTCCTTAAGTTCTGAGGTGCATTGGGATTTGCTGGGTACAATCTAAGTTCTAATCCCCAGGACCCTGTTACAGAAATAATTTTTTAACTTACATTAGCATATAAATTTCTTGCAGTACATCTCAAAACTGCATTACTTTTCTATGTTTCATAATTACTACCTTTGACCATTTAATCATGGTGCTTTTTTATCTACTGTGGAGGGCAATTTAACATTCACCTTGGTGTTGATGTAAATATTTGATAACGTGGCAGCCTATAGTCTGGGATGTACAGATGGTTTTCCATCTGTGGCTTTCTCCCTAGTCCTAGAACAGACTCCATTATTAAAAGTTTGATAGGGGACCAATGTATCCCAACTCCATGACGGGTTTTGCCTTTCTGGGTTGTGTTGATTGTGAGAATCTGTTGATTTCTTGTAATTTCCACATTTGCCATATGTTGCTATGTAGTTTAGAAGTCAAATACTTGAGATTTATAATTACTGTTGAGCTCACTCTTAATTTAGCTTCAGGCAGCAGTAACTAGAAATCACGTTTACATTGGCCGAACCCCCTCCTACCTTCAAAATAATGTGTTGATCTGCATAAGAGAAAACAATATGTGAGCTCGCAAGTGTTTAACAGCACATGTTTATTAAGCTGATATTGTGTCAGGAGTAGGTGCAGAGCGAGAGAGTAAACAGGATACAAATTCCCATTCATATGAACTTTGTATTCCAGTGTCAATTAGATCATTAACAGTGTGTGACATGGAGGCTAAGTAACTAGCTTTAACTTTTTGGTAGCAGTGCTTACAAATTCTAAAAAGAAAAAAAAACAACTATCAAAAGAAATTAAAAATACTTACATTGGCCAATTTGGATAATGTATTGCATGTTTAGTGACTAAAGATCCTAAAGGGAGTATGTCTTAGGTCCAAACTCATCTTTAAAAGCTAACATTTTTATATTTTCATGAGCTGTTTTGAGAAGTGTACTATTTGTTGAGAGGCTGTATGATTTCAAATCAAACCTGCACGTTGCCATTATATTGACCTAAAATTGAATTACAATGAGACAGCCCAGGAGAAGAGTTCTTTTTTTTTAAAAAAAATTTTTTTAGCTTTTATTATTGTAAAATATTTTTCAGTGGGCATAATATTTTTAAGTAGATATATGATAATATGTATATGATTGTACAGCATTTAATTCTATATCATTTAGTTATTTATAAAAGGTTCTATAAATGTTATTTATAGAAGGATATAACATTTATTTTTTTCAAGTTTTTTCATATTTATTGTCAATAATTAGATACATTGCATGTGCAAGTCTTATGATGGTACCCCATTTCCTCCTTCCTGTCCCCAAACTGCTATAGGCCCTCCTCAGTGGGCTTTCTGTATCAGTCCATCGGGTAGGGGGTTATAGATTGTGAGGGAGGCAGCCAGGTTTTTTTTTTTTTTTTGTGTGTGTGTGTATGTTGTTGTTGCTGAGTGGGTCGATGGTATTCTCCCCCACCATGGCTCTTACAATCTTTCCACCCCTTCCTCTGCTCAGATCCTTGAGTCATGGTGGGTGAATTTTAGGCCTGCTTTACTGTTGAGGTCTTAAGAGTCTCTGGATTTCTGCTTTGGATTGTGTTAGATATCCTCAGTGTCTGTCTCCATTATCCCTTCCCAGGTTATCTGACTTCTGTGCAGGTAGGTCTCTTGCACATCTTGCCACTTCCTCAAAGGTTTCGTTTGGGCTCTATATATTATAAGTTAGAAGTAGTTCATCTCCTGCCTGCATGACAGGCAACATCTCAGGTCCTGTTGGTGGGGTTGGGTTGTCCATGGTTCTCACTGCTGCCTTCTGAAACATAAAAACAGAATCTCCAATGTAGATCAGTAAAGGTTCAGTGAGACAAATTTTGTTAATTTGGTACGATTCTAACAGGTATAGCCTCTCCGTAGATCTCTGGTTAGTGGGGGTTTCCCCTTGGAACCCAGGTTCTTGGTCCTCATAAGGGTTTACCATAGATCCCAGTTCCAGTGAAGGGTTACCTGCTGCTGAGCAGATCTCTTAGCCAATAGCAAGCCATTGATTACCCCCCTAGGTTTAGCACCACTATTGCACAGATGAGCATATCTTGGCTTACAGGTCTCTACCATTTATCAGTGTTTTCAGCTTTCTGGTAACATCAGCCATTGTTGTATATCAGTGACCTTTGCATTCTCAAAATATCTTTGGTCAGTTTCCCCTGGCAGCTCATGTAACACCTTCCAGCACTACACATGCTACCATCTGGGGGCTGGTTACCATTCTGAATCAAGCAGGTCTCTCTGTGTTGTATGATGACAGTCTGTGGTATCTTCAGCATTAGCAATTTTAATTCATATTAAAAGTATAAAATTGATATTTGTCAGGTATTCATGCATAAAACTGTCACCACAATAAATATAAACGTATCTTAAGACCCCAAAGCTTCCTCCTGATCTTTGGTAGTATCTTCCTTCTACTTCTTCCTGTTTCATCCCAAGGCAAGGGCTGAGAGGCCTTTTGTCACTTTAAAGTAGTAGTTTTTATGTTCTAGAATTTTATGTGTAGATAGAATTATACAGTGGGCTCTCTCTCTCTCTCTCTCTCTCTCTCTCTTTCTTTGACTTCTTTCACTCAGCATAATTATTTTGAGAATGATCCATGATGCTGTGTATTGAGTTCATTTTTTAAAATCAGTAAGTAGTACCCAACTACATTGATATTAGAGTTCTTTTTCCCGTCATGATTTTAGACGACTTTTTCCTTCAGCAGGTCTTCTGATTTGCTAGTATTATTTGTAATCATCTGAGAAACAGACATTTAAGTGCATTCTCACCCATACTCATTGGCTCTTTTTCTAAAAAGGGGTCCGCTTCCTTATTCTTGTATTCCTCCACTTTTTCCTGTTAATAGGTGAGTTCCTTGCTTGTTCACTTGCCAGACCACATTGACAGTATTGTTGTAGGTGGGAAGCAGGCCCATTCTTCCAGGTCTCTGTGTTCTTTCTGTGTGCTGCTTTTGGGTTAATTTCTATGATCACCTTTACTTGAGGTTCATAGTTAAGCAGTGTTGAATTGCAGTTATTTTAGTATCTTTTAACTTTACAGGACAGTAGAAACCCTCCTGTGTTCACAGGGATTTCATGCAGTTGAGACTGTGATGAACATAAAGTAAGCCCCCATTAATCTGGGAAGCAGAAGATATGTCCTCCAGTCTCCATGGTGTCTTGATCAAATCACTCAGCTTTCTGCTTTTGTTATGTGCATTTGGAAAAGCTTGCTGCTTTTTGGTGTCTATAGATTTATCTGAGAATTTAATGTGGAGATTTGTCAGTTAATCCCAACCCCTGCAGTTTTTGATGGCATCTGCTTTAGCATGGAGGAGGAGTTTATTGGATACCTGTGCTTTTCTGTACTTTTGTCTGGGGAGTAGGAGAGAATGTTGCATGTAAAGCACAGGCCTGTCCTGGGAGAGCAGGTTTCTTCTGGCTAAATCCAGTGTGTTTTGTTTATGCAGAATTAGGACAGGCAGTTGCCAAATGATTCAGGAGGTAGGAAATAGTCCTGAGAGAGGCTTGCCAAACATCCTTGTCCTTTGTGGTCTGATATGTTGGTCTTCCACCTACTGTTAAGACTGAGGTTGTCATTGTTGTTGCCATTTTATAATATACTTTCTTGCCAGCGGGCAAATTTTGTGAGTACAGAACAACCATGTCCATGATATTCATCTATTGTACCTGAATAGTAATTTTTCACTGAATGTTGACCAGTGTGCATCTTTATGCTTCTTAGGCTTGTTTTTGAACTTCTAGTTAGGAAATGTCTAATGGTAGTAATTGATATTAAGAGCTTTATAGACTTAAGAAACCAGAAGATAACTATGGACTGTTGTGTTCTTTATACACAATAATAGTTTGACTCCAGCTAGGAAGATGGCTCAGTAGATAAAACACTTGCCCTTGCATCCATAAAGAAGCCAGGTCCTGTGGTACATGTCTGTAATCTCAGCCGTGACTATGGGTGAAAAGTGAGGCAGAGACAGGATAGTCTTCTGGAATCATGGAGGCCAGCGAGCCTAGTGAAGAAGCAGCAGTGAGCAAGTGAGACCTGATGGAAGACAAGGACTGACCCTCAAGAGTCGTCCTCTGACTTCTGCATGTACATGCCCACACTCACACAAATAAATATATACTTCATATACAGAATGCACGCACCAAAAAAGCTCTCCTCAAAATATAGTTGACTCCCCTTGATTGTGAGCATGTTCATGAGGCACGATTACCCGCAAGGATTATGAGGAGAGTGAAGAGGAGAGGCAGGCTTGGTGGTGTGCGCACTAGGGTGAGGTGCAGTGTGGGTGTGCTCAGTGAGAACCTGGTTCCCAGTGGTCATCTGTGTAGCCCTGGAATAGTCTACTTTGGTATCTTAGAAACGATTCTGCAACTTGCAGATTCAAATTCCTTTTTACTATTGATGGAGAAGTCATAGTTCTTGAATTAAATGTCTTACCAAAGAGAGTTCTAACAATAATGGAGTTTCTTTACTTTGTGCTTAGAAAGTTATTTTTCTATTGACATTGGCCTAGAAGTGTTTGAAAATGCTTATATTTTTTAAGATTTTGCATAATGTAAAATTTAGTAAGATGAAACTAGTATTCCAGGTTACCCACGAGGGAGACGAGGTAATAACTGTTTAAATCCTGGTGCTGTTTTTTTATCTGAAAATTTGAACACTAGCATGTATCACTCACAAAACACTTCTGTTCAGAAGTAGATAGTAAGTGCTGATGGTGCAAAATAAATATAAACAGACTATACACAATAACAACTCCCCCTTTTCTCTTGTCCTTGACCCTGAGGGGTGACCCTGCTTAGCTGATAATGGGCATCCTTCCCAAGAAATTCTAAGGAGAATGAGAATGCTTATTATCTCAGAATCCAGAGACAGTGTGCATCTAGTACTGGTTGATTCAATAGCTCAGTGACATCATCATGGCCTGTGTTCTTCAGTCTTTCTGTGCTGGGCTAAGGAGATGGCTCAGTGGTTAAAATACTCTTCTCCATCTACTGTATCAATAGATACCACTCTGTGTTTCAGAGTGTTTGTTTCCTTACACACTTGACAATACTGTGTGCTTTTAAAGCTTTAGGTTTTACCAACCTGATAAGTGAAAATGTTCTTTCATTCTGGTTTTAGTTTCCATTTCTTTTATTACAGGGTTTAGGCATTTTTAACTATGAATCATTTGCAGTTCTTTTTCTGAAAAAATGACCATGCATTACAGCCTTTATGTTGTCACTCATTTTGTTATTGATCTGTAGGATCTCTCTCTCTCTCTCTCTCTCTCACACACACACACACACACACACATACACATGCACACACACAGAATTAGTTCTTGATAATATAACTTTTAAATTTGTTGTCTTTTGATTTTGTTGATTGTATTTTACCATGAGGGATTTTTTTGCCTTACATGATAGACCTGTGCCTAATTTTATTTTTGCTTCTGAATTTTGTGTTATGCTCAGAGCCTTTTCAAATATTTTAGCCTTACCATGCAATAATCAACATGGAAGACTTCTGTGATCTCAAAAACAGCTTTCTCTTCATCAGCAGGCAAGCATGTCTCCAGTAGACACTAGCTACATGTCTTTATTCGACTCAGTCTGACACACTCACCTGGAAGTGTGGCAGCTACTGCAGGTCTTCTCAAGTTAGATTTCTCTGAGGTCCCATACCCCTTTCTCAGGTTTGTTTGAGCAGCTCGGGAACAATTTTGTTTACCCGATTCTCATAAAGGATATATGACAAAGGTTCTAGGTAAAGAGCCATCTAGGCAAGGTGTGTGGGTGAGGCATGGCACTCCTGTACCATGGTGGTTCACAGTAACCTCCATGTGTTCAACTGTTAAGAAGCTCTCTGAAGCCCGCCCTTCTGAGTTGTCATGGAGACTTGTTTGCCATGGGCATGGCTGAAGCATGGACATGTGTCAACATCTGATTGGACAAACAGGGTGTCAGCTAATACAGTGCGGGAACCCAGCAAGGCCTAACTGTTTCTTCTGGGGCTCTGTATGACATTCTAGAAGGCAGGACCCCTCTGGAATGAGGAGGACCTTCTAACCTAGATAGACAGGGTATGGCAGGGATTTCTTTATGGAAGTCAAGGGAAGGTTAGAGTTCATATGACCTGCCTTGGCAAAGGGAGATTCTCATGTCTTGGCTTGCCTGAGAAGGGAGTTATGGGTCAGAACCATGGAGAAAGTGAAAGCACGAGCATGTCAGAACATCATCTGGTTATATGTTTGAATCTACCTCTGGAATCCCAGTTATATTTTACTGATCTCTGTGTCCATCTGATCCTCATTTCAGATTTTTTAAAATGTACTGTGCTCTTTGAAAGGGCTAGTCCATTATTTATTTCCTGACAATCTAATGTGCCTATACATCTATATTCATTTTAAAACCAAGGTTTTCAATTTTTAAAAACAGCCTATTGACAGTAATTGAGTGGATTTAAATTAAAGATTGATGCAATGTGAAATTGACATGGTCAGGATACAGATTTTTCTTGTCCAAGAACAGTGGCCCTTTGCTATATTCATGTGTTTTAAAATCTCTCCCTGTGGCATTAAAATTTGCTTATTTAAGATTTTTAATATTATTTTTAGCTCCTTAGTATTTCTTGTTATTGTGCATGGGATTTTGATCTTCTGTTACATCTTCCAGCTGGCTGTTTATCTGTATGAAAACTATTGGTTTCTTTCCAGAATTGGAGAGAGATTAATAACTTGTCTAAGGGCTCAATGTGAATTACTAACAGTTGGATTCAAATACTCCTTGTTCTACCTGACTTTGTTTTAACCATTACATTTCTTGCATTATTCTGGACTGCTGGATTTAGGTACTATTTAGAATATTTGTTTGAAAAATTCAGGTAAAACTAGTTAAGAAATCAACCTGTGGGCAAATATGTTAGTTTTTCAATTTGAGAATGACAGTTTGTGAGCAGCAATAATGTTTGGCATCTAAGAACTGAGTTAGAATGTTTTAAGCTAAGTTTTATAAAGAAAATAAAAATTTTATTAAAGGCAGTTTAGATGCCAGGGCTGGTGAGACATTAGACAATTTTTAGCTCTGTTTTGAACATTGAAACCCCATTAGTGTTGAGACAACATAGAAAGTTCCATTTTCCTGCTTTTTGAGAAGAGATACATTTGAAATAAGAATTGAATTTCTTCTTGCCCTGTTCTCCAAAGAAAATACTTAAGTAATATAAACTTTTTATTTATGCAATCACTTTCCTTTATATTTCCTTAGAGCTTTTTGGTTCTTCAAGGTAGGATCTCGCTCTAGCCAAGGCTGCCCTAGAATTCACTATGTAGTCTCAGGCAGCCTCAAACTCACAGGGATCCTCCTGCCTCTGTCCCAGGCACAGTATTGGGATTAAAGGTGTGTGCCACCACACAGGGTCCTTAGGGTTTTTTTCTTTTTCTTGGAATCTTTTTAATGGCGTTGAATGTTTGTGATTTTAAAGCAAGTACTAAATTCTCAAGCAGTATTTGTTTTTCTAAAATTCAGTTAGATAAAGTCCAATTCTGACATTAACACAACTGAGATTTTATAATTTAGAAATTATTATATCACAGACAAAAATACCTGCATTTTTTTAGTACTATTCTAGTGTGTCAAGGAATTGGATAAAGTGAGGAAGAATCTGGAAATAGAGTTTCCAAGCAGCATTTGAAAAATTGCTCTGTCTTACAATAGAAACCAGGACTGTGTGATCTTCAGGTTTCTGAGGAGTTACCCTCTAGGAAGATGATAAGACTCATTTTGTATCCTTTTAGAAGACACAGGGTCAAATCCTCAAAACTAGTTTCAGAATTGCAGCTCAGAATTGGGTGTTGGAGACAGATGGACAGACTAAATGCTGTGGAGGAGCTGTGGGTGGATGGAACCAGGGGAATGGCATGGGGGACTTCTCAGAGGAAATAACTATGAATCTAGTGGTTGCCAGCGTTAGCTGCTCAGATAGAGGTAAGGTTGTGAACCATAAGGTCTCTGACCACAAAGCCATTGGCAAGAGCCTTGTCAGTGAGGTTGTCAGGCAGAAACCAGAATCTGGGAAGTTGGAGCAAGAGGGCAGTGGAGAGCAGCAGGGGCCTAATTCTCACTTAATTGATCACATTGGTGGGATCAATGGGAAAGAGAGGATAGCAACCAGAGAGTAAGTGCTGTTTTTTTTTTTTTTTTACAAGGTTGCTTGTAAACAGGAGGTTTTACAGTTACTTTCTTGTTGCTGGGATAAAATACCCCACCAAAAGCAGCTGAAAGGAGCAAAGTTGTTTTTTTTTTTTTTTTTTTTTTGGCTTACAGTTTTAAGAGGAAGCTTCCTGATAGCATGGGACAGCATGGCATGAGCAGAGGCTGGACTTCACTTTTTGGCTCAGAAGGTGGAAAGCAGAAGCAAGAGAGTGAGCCCAGCTCTGGTAAGGGATAGCTGGCTGTAACACCCCAAGCCTGTCCTCAACAACTTAACCACTTCCAGCAAGGCTCCACCTCCCAAATTGCTACCAGCTAAAGACCAAATATACAAAACTTATGAATTTATGGGGGACATCTGATCCAAACAGAAGGGAAGATACAGGGAGAAGCAGAGCTGTAAAGAATATCTGTAAAGATTATTTTAAAGACTGAAGATGAGCCTGTTCATATGTTGAAGGGAAAGAGCTAGAAAAAATGATGCTGAAGATCGCTAGAAAGAAGAGACTTGGGTCTAGGCCCAGAGTCAGTGGTGGCTACGGTTGATGAATGTGTATGTAATTCCTAACAATTTAGGTCCCTGTTGGAAGAATTTGAAGAATGTGCTTGCTACCTGTACAACATAGGGCCCATCAATATTCAGTCATGCATTGGATGATGGCTGGCATCCTGGCAGGAGACAAACCACCCCTGGCCTTCACACAGGGCCCAAATGAAACCTATGAGAAAGTGACAAGATAAACAAGAGACAATCACCTCAGCAAGTCTGATAACCCGTGAAAGGTCAATGGAGACAGACATCAACTATACCCAACACAATCCAGAGCAAAGGTCCAGAGATACTTAAGATCTCAACAATAAAGCAGACTTAAAACTTACCCACCATGACTCAGGGAACTGAATAGAAGAGGAGGCAGAAAGATTGTAAGAGCCATGGTGGAGGAGAATATCCAGAGACATCACCCCACTCAGCAACAAAGCACAAAGGAGGAAGAAAAAAAGAAAAACTGGCTACCTCTGGTGCAGTTCATAACCCCTATCCTATGGACAGATCCAGTATGCATACCGAGGAAGGACCCCAGTGGGTAGGGGACAGAGAGGAGGGAAACAGGGACACCTTCACAAGATTTGCTCATACAATGTATATACTTACTCGTAATAAAGATATTAATTAAAAAATAGTCATAGATGATGGAGGAGGGCACGAGACCTCTATCCTTCCCAGGGGAATTATTGGCAGTTAATCGTGGAAGAATGGAAGACATTTTTTGCAGTGGTGTGTCTACCAGTGAATTGCACATGCTCTGGGGAATAACCCCCCCCCCATCTATGCTCAGTGGGTCACACACACAATATATAAGGAAAAAATAAATACCAAAGTTGAAGAGGGACTAGTTGGAAGAAGGATGGATTCAGTGGAGGGGTAATGGGAAGTGTGAGGACAAAGGAAGATAAATTGAAAGGGAAAAAAGAAAAGGAAAAAGGCAAAAAGTGTATTGCATCACTCAAATACAGCCATTTTTTTATTTGAAAAGAGGAAGGGTGTTTGTATCTCTAGCAATGGGACATATACTGGCTTGTGGAGCCAGCGAGGCACTTTCCCAGGGCAGTTGTGTGTGCCTGGGGCTGGATTGCACTCGTTCACAGCACTCTGATTTTATTTTGTTTTCATCTTTTAATTTTAACTTTGTATGGACAAATCATAAATTGATACTATCATTTCCCTCCACCGTGAGATTGCTGGTATTCATTGTAGGGTTGTGGGTTATGAGTTATGAGAGCAGCAGTCAGTGTGGGGGTAGGCAATGGCTCTGGATATTCCCTCCCACTTTGTGACTCTTACAGTCTTTCCACCCCCTCTTCTGCAAATTTCCCTGAGCCTTGATGGGTATGTTTTAAGTCTATTTTAGTGTTGCTCCCAGCAGCTTCTGGGTTTCTGCTGTGTTCTTTGGAATCCCTTACAATGGATAGAGGGAAACAATGATGAGGTTCTGGATGGTGGAATTACAGAGTGGAGGGAGTCAGAAGCCCTAGACCACAGTTCACAAGGCAGAGCAGCCTTGGGCTGTTGATGTGACCCTCTGTTCTGTTGCAGCCATTTTATACTTCTGTGTCTAATTACTACAGTACCTAGTATTGCTATAATTAATACATGAAGTTAAAAAATTTCCACTATCCCCAAATCCCCAACATATCTCTTGTTCTCTCCTACTGTAGATAGTCACTGTAGTGTCTTGGGTGGTAATCATTGTCAAGTTCTTTATAGGTTTATCATGTAGATAGGCATTCCCAGGCAGTGTGGTTTATCCCTTACTTTTTAGAACTTAAATGAAATATGTTTACATGTGTGTCGCAGTCAGCCACACATCGCTGGGATGAATCTCCAAACCAGGCACAATTTATGGGAGGAAACGATTTATTCAAGCTACAAATCCAGGGGAAGTCCCATAAAAGTGAAAGAGGCTGGTCCTCTTTCACAGGTCCAAGCAGAGAGAAAAACCAATCACCTATACCACACACACAACAGGGAACAGGCAGGAGGGGCAAGGAGAGAATTCTTTCAACTTCATATAGCCCTAGGGTGGGGTCTTGCAATTCTATCCCAGACTTAATGGCTTCCTGAGTCTCTGGAATTTCCTTCCTGCACTGCCCCCACAGGAAAGGATGTTTATTTCTACCTCCCTTGAGCTTCCTTACATCCTGCCCCCTATTGAGAGGCTGCCTTCCTGTGAACATCCTCAGAGACCCACCCAAGATTACTTGAAAGGTTAAGTTGACATCAAAATTTAACCATCACAATGTGTATGCACTCTGTTGAGTGAATTCAAAATATGTACTCTTGAGCAGTATTGTGTCTTGAGTTCAATACATATTAGTGTAGGGAGCTAGCCTTTCACTTTCATTATTCAGTGTAGTTGCTCACTGTATGAATATATAAATGTGCGTGGCCATTTTGCAGGTGAGTTTTTTCTGCATTTGGCCATTATGGTCCTACATTGTACTTAACATTATTGTTCATATCCCATGTCATACCCCTAAGTAGTCAAGTGGTTGGCTGTAGGTATTGGTATCTTCATATCTTACATATCTGTAAAATATGCCAAGCTGTTTTCTGAAGTAATTGCTGGCCATGTATGAGGAATCCCATTACCTCATCAAGATCTAAGAAGAAGTCCTTTCTTTTATATTTGGGCCCAACAATGTCTGCTTGACTTTGAGGTTGGGTTCTGGCAGATTATGTTGGTTGATGAGGATGTTTGGTTTACAAATAGCTGCTGTACATGTGTTTTGCCTAAAGAAGTAGAAAAATTAGTTCATTTTAATCTTGTATCCAGGAATTTCTTTTTAACTTTCCAGGTGATTCTTACACAGTTACACACATGGGGCCCCCTGAAGCTGACAACTGGTCCTACCCATGGATCTTGAGAGCTCTCTTGACCTTTGGCCCCAGGCTGTCTGCCTTATTCCTCTTTCTTCCCATCAGTGTGAGGTTTCACAAATACTATTCATATTGGAGGGACTATGAATGTATGGTAAACAAAACACCTTTGTATAGTAAAGCAGAATTAGAAAAGGGCATTCCACTGATGAGATGTGGATGTGTCAGTTGATTTTTACTGATTTGTTAAAGATTTAAACTTTTTTAGCTTTCTTGATATTTAAGTATTTACTTAAATTTATTATGTCAGTTTTTGGCTTATGGTAGAATATTTTAGATATAGAGGTAATTAAACTCTTGTTGGATATGGGTGACAGTTCACATATATTTTTTTTTCAAAAAAGGGAAAAATGTTACCATAGAAATAAAATCAATTGAAATGTACTAGTGTTTTCAATCAAAATAATGTGAACCACAAATGCTGACCACACATACAATTTTATATATCATAACAAACCCATAAAAAGTAAAAAGAGGGTGAGAGAAATTGCTTAGCAGTTAAGGCTTTTGCCTGCAAAGATTAATGACCCAAGTACCCACATAAAGCCAGATGCATAGAGTGGTGCATGCATCTGGAGTTTGTTTCCAGTGGCTAGGAGCTCTGTGCGCCCACTTTTCATTCTCTCTCTCTCTTTCTCTCTCTCTCTTTCTCTCTCTCTGTGCAAACAAATAAATAACTAAATAATAAACCTTTAAAAAAAAAAGTAAAAAGAAGCGTTGGGGCATGGTAGCACATGCCTTTAATCCCAGCACTCCGAACTAGAGGTAGGAAGATCACTGTGAGTTCGAGACTACAGAATGAGTTCCAGGTTAGCCTGGGCTACAGTGAGACCCTATCTTGAAAAAAATCCTCTCCAAAAGTAAATAGAAGCAAGTGAAATAACTATTTATAATATATTTTATTAAATATTTTAAAATTTTATATAAAAGTATTTGTGATGGATAAGTTTTGTTGTTAACCTGACCTGTTTACAGGAAGGCAGCCTCTCAGTAGGGGATCAGGATGTAAGGAGGTTTGGGGGAGCTAGAAATAAACATCCCTTCCTGGGAGGGCAGTGCAAGAAGGAAATTCCAGAAACTCAGGTAGTCAATAAATCTGGGAAAGGGTTGCAAGATCCCACCCTCTGCTCTAAGGCTATATAAAGGTGAAGGAAATCTCTCTCTTCTCCCTGCCTATTTGCTGTTGTGTGTGTGGTGCCGGTGATGGTTTTTCTCTCTCTATTTGGACCTGTGAAAAGAGGGGCCTCTTTTGCCTTTATGAAACTTCCCCTGTATCTGTAGCTTCAATAAATCATTTCCTCGCATAACTGTGCCTGATTTGGAGGGTCATACCAGTGTCAGGTGAGCTGACAGCAACAGTATTGTTATTTTGTTGTAATAGGCTCATCTTCCACTCATGGAGTAAAAACATTCCTCCTGCCTGAGTCTCCCAACTATTAGTTCTATAGGTCTATGCCATTGTGCCTGGCTTATATAAAATTATTAATGAAGCTATTTTAAATAAAAAATTCTCAGCCAGTCATAGTGGTGCACACCTTTAATTTCAACACTTTGTAGGCAGAGGTAAGAGGATTGCTGTGAGTTCAAGGCCATCCTGGGACTACAGAATGAGCTTCAGGTCAGCCTGGTATACAGTGAGACTCTGCCTCTAAAAAAACCAAAAATAAAAATACTCCTACTATGTCTTTGGAGTCTGGTGCATATTAGCACTTAAGGCATCCCTATTCATGGAGTTGCCACAAGTAAGTGCTTGTGGCCATGTGTGAGGCACTGTCATTGAACAGTGCAGGTCTATTAGGAAATGGCTCAGTGATAAGCTCATAATTTGCAATGCATTTTGAATACCCCAGTACTTCCTCCACATGTTCTAGTGAGAGAAAACTTAAAGAGCAATATGGTGTGTTATGTGGACAGGATACATGTGTATTTTGTTAGCACACCTTCAGGTAGATTGGTGTTTGTCACCCTTAGTACATCAGGGAATGGTAAGATTGTGTTGGGAACTAAAAGAAAAATGCCCGAGGCTTGAATCTGCCATGCTTGCTTTTTTCTTTAGATTGGAGATGACACTGATCTTAACCTGAGCATTGAGGATAACCGGTTTTGAGAACGTAATGAAATGTATTACTCAGAATTGGGAGATGTTAGCTCTGGGAGCACTAAGGTTTAAGCAGGAAATAGACATAGATAAGTATGTTTACACCCAAAGTGAAAATTCAGATTCCTCCTCAGTGCTATGATCACATTTGAACTGGTTTCTGTTGTTCTTTTAAACAACCCAAGAAATCCATGGGCACATGTCCACATGTTCATGTATTACAGCTTCAGGTGTGGTACCAAAAGCCAAAGAGCACACACCATGGAGGAAATGACTGCTGGAAAAGACCAGAAACACAGATGAAAGGCAAGCCACAGACGGACAGATCCTGTCTGCACATCAGCTTAAATAAAGAATTCTTTAAAAATATACTATGAGGAATATTCAACCCAGTAGGAAAATAGGGAAAGGATATTGGGTGGAAACTAAATTTCCAATAGATATGTGAAAAAATGACTTATTTTATGCAGAGGAAATATAAATTCAAAAACAGGTTCATTAATTTGTCAAAAATTCAAAGCCTGGCAGCACCAACGGTTGTTCTATGGAGCAGAGGGACTCTCACTCCTAAGGGGAAGTGGGAACAGGTCCACGCTGCTGAAGAGAGCAGTGTAGCGATATGTCATCAAGGGACGTTGCCTGCCTGCAAGTCTTACTCCAGTTATTCACCCAGTGGAATACTGGACACAGATCAGTAAATGGAACCGAGCTATGTGTACTCGACAGTCATAAATATGAGTAATGAGTGGTAATCATTGTTGGAGCTTACTTTCTTGTTTGATTAAGTCAAGGACTCATGTAGCCTAGGTTGGCTTTGAACTCCTGATCCCCCTGGGTTCCCCTGACTCCATCTTCCAAGTGCTGGGATTAATGGTGTGAGCCACCATGCCTGGCTACTGGAGCTTACTTTCTTTTTCACTATTCATAAAGTTAAGCATTGTAAAATGTGTAGGTGGTAAAAGTATGAAAATATACCTGCAAATACTACAACTATCTTAAAACGGGTAAACACTCTTGTGGGGAGTGGTGAGGACAGAGTCGGAAAGGATCAACGGGTGCAGAAACTTCATTGTTCATGGAAGCTAGAAAGCTTCCAGTCGCATGTCTTTTCTCCGTTACTTCCTTCATAGAAGTAACCACATGGAACCGCTTGCTCTCTAGCTCTCCTAGGCCTGATTATACAGAAGCATAATGGGATGTAGTTGGTTTGAATGGGCTCTAGTGTTAATGTGCCTGCTGCACTCTTGGTGATTGTCAAGTTACCTCCAATTAATGAACGATGATATAGATACACTGACTGTGTGTAGCCTATGTTGATGTCTGGCATGTAGGTAAGTGCACGGCAGGCTTATAATAGGTGTAGATACACATTTAATGAATGAATATATATGCATAGATTTTTCTTCTGTTTTGCAACTTGTACTTTTCACTTAGTAATATATCTTGGTAATTTTTCCATGCTAAAACATATAAATTATCTTAATTTTTTGTTTTTGTTTGTGGTTTCTTGTTCTAGGCTCAGGGTGACCTGGAATTCACTATTTAGTCTCTGAGTGGCCTCAAGGCATGTGCCACCACACCTGACTCATCAAAGTTTTTTTTTTTAAACCACATTAAAAGCATCTAATTTTGTCTAATTTATAGTTTCTTTCTGTGACTTAGATGTTAGTTTTTTTTTCACATCCTATTTTTCTTTTTTCTATTAACTTCTAGGAGTTCTTTGTATATATAAATTTTTCAATGCTTTTATTGGCTTAAAATTATATGTATATATATTAACACAACAATATGCTCAGTATCATAGGTTATTAGATAAAGCCATTGAAACTGAATGACATTCCCTTTTACGCATTATTCTCCCCCCATGACTCTTACATTCTTTCCGCCCCCTCTTCTGCAAATTTCCCTGAGTCTTATGGGTGCATTTAAATTTTGCATTGTTAATAGATTTTTAAGAGTCTCTAAATTTGTGTTTTGGACAATTTTGAGCACCCTTAGTGCCTCTCTCCATTGTCCTTCCCCAGGTTATCTGCCTTGCTGTGGGAATAGCTCTTTTGCTTGTCATCCCACTTCCTTTGAGGTTGCGTTAGGGCTCTAAATGGATTGGCTCATGCTTGGGTGTCCCCCGTCAAATCAGGTCCCTTTGGTGGAATTCGGTTGTTCCCGGTTCTCATTGCTTTTTGAAAAATACAAACGGAGTCTCCAGTGGAGAGTGAGATTATTATTGGTCAATTGAGACAAATATTGCTAGGTTGGTGAGCGTTTGGCGGGTGTAGCCTTTCTGAGGACCTATGGTTAGTGAGGACTTTCCCACGTAGATGGGGTTCTTGGTCCCCATTCAGGGTTGCCTTGGGTCCCTGTACCAGTCAGGGGTTCCCTGCCTCTGAGAAGATCTCATAGTCAATTAGCCAGCTGTTGATTACCCACCTAGGTTGAGCGCCACTATTGCACATATGGGCACTTCTTGACTTGCTTGTCTGTGCCATATAGCAGTGTGTTCTGCACTCTCAGGCCATCAATGTCTTTATATGTTTTTATTGATACGTTTTTGAGACAGTCTGGCTATGTATCCCAGACTGGCCTTGAATTTGGCAGTCCTGTGTCAGCTACCTGAGTAGCTAGGATTATAGGCATGCACCACCACACCTGGATGGAGGACATTTTTAATACTTACGCTTTATTAAATATTTCATAAGTGTACATGTTTTTTTGTCAGTTATAATGTGTAATTTTCTTGTGTGTAAGCTTCAAATGTTATGTTGGAAATACTTTCTAAATTACTTAAATTATTTATGTTATATATTATTATGTAATCTTACATGTTTATCTAGTACCTATATGTATACTTTTAATTATCATATCAAATTAGGATAGGCTAAGTTTTGCTGCTGTAACAAAACATCCCAAAATCTGCCATGTGTAAAACAATAAAAACCTTTCTTTCTCCATGTCTAGTCATGGGCTGGCAGAAGAGACTTGGCTCCTCATCATTTCTGGGACATTGCAGAAAGAAAGGAAAATTTGGGGATGATCATTCTGGCAGTTCAGAGTTCTGGCCTTGGAGTAATGTAAAACCACTTCTGCCTCCAACACAGTGCAGTAAGATGGGTTAACTTGCAGTTCTTAACTTATGATTGAGAGACAGTTTCTGCAGGTCTTTACTGGACACTGACTATGCCTTATGCCCAGTTTTCTATTGGGTAGTTCATAGTGGAAAATGTTTCCTTTTACTGATCTGCTGTGTTGTGTGGAAAAGAGCTTTGCACAGTAAATAAACTCTTGTTTTGTGAATATTTCTCCCACTTTTCATTTGTATTTTGATTCACTCTATTTTGCTATTGTTTTAATTGTTAATTCCCAGTGTGGTGATTCACTTCTGTAACGCAAGTACTTGCTGAGGCAGATGGATTGCCGTGAGTTTAAGGCCAGCTACAAAGTGAGTTCAGGATAGCCTGAGTTGTAGGCTAAAACCCTGTCTTAAAAAACATCAAAACATCTTTATGTGGTTAAAAATGCTTTCATTTTCTTTCATTTATAAAAATCATTTATTTTTAATAATTAGAAACCCTGTATGAACAAGTCCATTTTTTTCTTTTATGATGTCTGTTTTTAAACTACTTTATTGCTTTTACAAATTTATTTTGAGACATTGTTACTTTATTCATCCTTCAAAATAAGTTAAATCAGCCGGGTGTCGTGGCACGCCTTTAATCCCAGCACTCGGGAGGCAGAGGTAGGAGGATCGCCGTGAGTTCAAGGCCACCCTGAGACTACATAGTGAATTCCAAGTCAGCCTGGGCTAGAGTGAGACCCTATCTCGAAAAACAAAACAAAACAAAAAAAAGTTAAGTCTTGTTGCTTTTACTTTGAAGTGGCATAAGTTGGCATTCAAGCTCCCTCCTCTAGCTGTTTGTTAGATCAGAGCAGTTCCTAGGTATTGAGGAAAATATAGTGTGCCACTTCACATTGAACAAACACTTTAAAGAGCAACTTCTTTGGTATATCTAGAGCTGTGGCTTTTATGAGTATTGTATGTGCATCTGTTTAAAAAGGCTTTTATATAAACTGAGAGTGCATTGTAGGTCAGTCTTAAAGTATCTAAGATTTTTCATCTTTTTTGTTTGTTTTTATTTTTGTTTTTTGAGGTAAGGTCTTGCTCTAGCGGAGGCTGATGTGGAATTCACCATGTAGTCTCTGGGAGGCCTCACACTCACAGTGATCCTCCCACCTCTGTGTCCCAGGTGCTGTGATTAAAGGCATGTGCCACCACTCAGCCTGTCACCATTGCTTTTGTTTTCTTTGTATGCCCTGCCTGCACCTCCATCTCTTACTTGCAGTGAATGAATTCTAAAGGAAATGCACTCAAAGACACAGGATTTCAAATGTTGTCATTTGAATAGGATACAGACATTCCTTCATATTGAGGAGAGTGGTTCAAAGTCCCCTGCTAGATCCCAAATCTAAGACTGCTAAAGCCCCTTGCATAAAATGACATAGCATTTATGTACCCTGGTGCACATTTAAAATCATCTCTAGATTACCTGAATTACTTAGTACGATGTAAAATGCTGTGAATAGTTGTCATACTGTATCATTTGGGAAATAGTGACAAGAAAAGTCTGCTTATATTTGGTATCAATGCATTGTTTTTTCAAATATCTTGAACTCATAATTGCCTGGAGATAGGGAGAACTGACTATTTTCAACAAGATATAAAACATAACGTCTTTAGTCTAAACATCTCTTCATTTAGAAGAAAGCTTGTTATAAAAGAAAAGTTAACCAGTACCCAGCCAAATACACATTGAGGTTTTTTTACTTTTTTTACCTTTTGAGATAGGATCTCGCTGTTTAATCAAGGCTGGCCTGGAACTTGCTATAAACTGAGCTGGTCTCGCCATCATCCTACCTGAGCAAGAGTGCTGCTATTACAGATGTGTGCCACTATGTCAGGCACCACATAAAGTATTTTGGATGTGTTTATCAGCTCAGCAAAGCAGCCTTTGGTCTATGTTTTGTGAGATAGGATTCAGTGTCTGGCAGATAGCAACATCTCTTGGAATCCTGCCTGTGGCACTTGAGTTTGATCTTCAGACGTGCTCTGAAAGTGGAGCCTGGCCCAGCAGAGATGTGGCTATGGGACAGCCTCGGGTCAGTCAGGCATACTTCCCCTTATTTTCTGTGACCTTGAGCTCTGTGCATAATAAGTTGGTTGAGTACAGTGAGTCTAAGTGAGATAACTCTATTCAGGACCCAGCACATAATGGGTAGCATGAATTTTAGCTATGTTGGTCCTTCCAGGGTTTTGGAGGCTCAGGTACACACGTTCTTTCTTGCCTTCCATTCCTTTCCAGTATTCCTTTACCACTCCAGCCTACCCCATCCTGGGAAGAATGACTAATATATGGCTTCAATTTGGGAAAATTTTATATATGAGACCTTTCAAAAGAGTATTTGAATATCTGGGTATGTGTGTGTGTGTTCCAGTCTTTTCTAGCTGAGTCACAAATAATCTGGACTTTTCCATCTGGATGAGCTACAGGTCTGTAAGCTATGTGCTCCATCTTCCTGAAGTTCCCACCATGGTCTTAATGCCCCAGTTCTATGGGTCTGCTATAGATCCCTTACTAGAGATGTGTGGGTTTCCCTCTGGCAGGCAAGGGATTGCCCCTTCCCTGATAACTAAGCCTTAGTGCTCAACTTATACTTTAGCTTAGCAACTGTGACTCACTTTGGGGTTCTTTCCAAGGAGGGTCACATTCCTACATCTTCCTGTCTCCTGCACATTTATCCTGACAATTAGTGGGAAATGTGTGAATTATTTGTATGCTGTGTGGTTTTAATCAGGTCATCTATGGTGACTTAGTTTCCTCAAACTATAAAAAAGCTATAAAATGTGGTTCTGGGGAGTCTTCGGCTACTTTTACCATGATCACCAGTGAGGTAACTACATGAGATGTCTGATACAGACTTCATGCCTCTTGAGTTCCTCCTCCTCCCCAGATCTTGTTCCATTCTCAGAAACTGCTTGCTCCTTGGCTGCTTCTGGTCCTTGGCCTTGGATGTGAGCAATGCAGGTTTTAAGGATCTTGTCTCTCTAGCTTTTCTTCACCTGTTCCCTCTGCTCCCAGACTCACATTTGCCTTGATTCCTCCAGGCTGCTGTGAGCCATGTTTGGGTGAGCACTCTTAAGCCAAGCATTGCTGAGGTAGAATTCATATTCCCCAGGCCACTCTTCCTCCTACATTTCCCAGTCTTAAGTATATTCTTGTCCTCCATCAGTCTTTTCCCTTTTTTCCATTCTCTAATCCCCTCTGTCTTGAGACCAGTCCTGACTGTTGTTTTAGAATGGTTTCTGCATGCTCTCCTAGCAAGTCTAGGCCCTCTGTTCGCCAAGGGACTGGAATGCCAGCCTTCCTTCTACCCTGTCTTTACATACACCTCATTCTTGTGCCTTCTGAGACAGAGACAGCATGGTGGGTCACGATACTTTCTTAAAAACAAATCACTTTTCATCAATTTAAACTGCTTTCGCATGACATACAAAGCCCTTCATGCCTGAACTTGCCTCTTCTGACCTCTCTCGCACACTGTGCTCATTCAGGCTTTCCTAGCTGAGTGCTTCCTTTACGCTGGTTTTTCCCCTTAGGCGGCCCTTTCACTTATTGTCCAGCACAGTGATTCTCATGCCTTAAAGATTACCAAAACCTGCATTTGGGCTTTTACTTTTATTGTTTTTAATATAAACTTGAATGCCAAAGATTCTGATTCAGTGTCTAGAATGAGGCCTGATCTCATTCTCTTGATCTGTGAATTCTATAAAATTCGGTGTCAGCAGTCTTCGAATGCTTCTAGAACAATCACACTTTGTTTCATATTACATAAGTATACAGATATGGGAACTGATGAGAACTAGGGAGAAAGAAACCCTCAGAGGGTCGTGGAGATCTGCTGGGATTGGGAATTACTGCTATGCCCAGCCCATGTGTCGCTTATCTTGTGACATTCATTCCTTCAGGCTCCTTCCTTTGTGGTGTTTAAAGCACTTTCTGAAAACCCTTTAAAAAGACACTGTAATATTAACTGAAGCACCTGTTTGCATGCTCTGTTAGGTTCTTAAGCTGTATTGGGACAGTGCTGACACTGCATTTTTAGATTTCTTATGCTTTGTCCATTGCTAAATTAAGAGGCATTTTCAAGAAAGGACTGAGGTATTTGCAAGTTTTTAAAGTTATGTAGATGTAAGAAGTTCTTTTATGGAGAGTATTAATTTGGGGGGTGTATTTACTTTTGGCTTAATTTTCAAAAATACTATTAGAAGTGTTTTTTTAGGGAAAAAAATGTCAGAACCTATTAGGAAGACCTGCTGCTTGTATTTAGTGTGTTTCAGATAACAGTGGTCTCTTAGACAACATTTAACAATGTTCATCTGTTTTTCTCCTTGTAATGCAGGACAAGAACTTACTTGTCTGTGTCATTAGGCAGAGGTATCTTTTATTTACAAGTTTTAAGATGGATTTTCCTTAACATTCAGCGAAAATGAGCCTTGTAGGAGACAAAAGGCAGTTTTCCTTGAGCCTGTATGGTTCTGTTGATGGAGAGAGCTGCTTGCCCAGGCGCACTTTACCTCCAACCAAGCATTGTGGGGGGCTGTTACCATGGCCCTGGTGGACTTGGGAAAGACCCTTCCCTTGGCTCTCTGCCTTTTCTGTTGTCGTTCATCTCTGCTATCCCTCTAGCTAAGCCATAGTTGTGATGTTTAGACCACCGCAGCTTCCCGTGTCTCTACTTCCTTGGACAGAACCACATCTCACCAAATCTGCATAGCTTCCAGGGGTCTCGAGGGAGCTTGATCCTGTCTTGGAGCTCTACTTTTCTCCCAGTTGCACGGGCACCTACGTCACTCAAAGAAGCTTTTCTGTACCTTAACTCATAGCACATCCTGTACTTTCTAGGAGCACCCACTAACCACTGCCCACATTCTTGTAGCTGCCCTTCTCCACACCGGGGATGCCTGTCTCTTGCCAGGTTGAGTGCAGACAGTTGAGTGCATCATCACTTAGAACTGAAGACTCTTCTTTGGGGAATCACCTAATTATTATTTTTGTAAACTTGACCAAAGTTAATATAACCATGGTGTTTTTGTTCTTAGAATTTAAATGTAACATCAAATGACAAATTCCAAGTCTGTTGCTAATACAAATTTTAATTTTTCTTTACAGGTCAACTTTGTAGTGTGCCAACTCTTTGCCTTGTTAGCAGCCATTTGGTTTCGAACTTATCTACACTCAAGCAAAACTAGCTCTTTTATAAGACACATAGTTGCTACCCTTTTGGGCCTTTATCTTGCATTTTTTTGCTTTGGATGGTAAGTAATTGTTTTGATCATGTTTAAATGAAGACTAGATATATTTGAGAATTGAGTATGTGGAAAGATACATTGTGCAGGATTTTGTTCTTAAACGTACTTGTAAAGTGTTCTTTCAAGGCCAACTTTCAAAAATTTTGTTTTTAGTATTAAAAACAAAAAAATAGGGAATGGGGGTTTCTATAGTTTGGTCTTAAAGAAGTTGCTATTTATAATTATGAAAAAGGACACAAAAAGATACATGAAGACATTCAGTCATGAGTAGTTCCTTTTACCTATTGTAAAATTTTTTATGACAAGACAAATGAACCATTTATAAATTTTTCGGTTGTATATTTGAGTTCTAACTGTGCAGTGGGCTTTAAAGAGTCTAGTAAAGCCCAAAGATTCTCCTACTGCTTTTCAGATTTGTACCATTACATTTCAAAAATATTTTTTTAAAAATTCTTGGTAGAGAAAAAATATTTATGATGGAAAGCTTTTTATGTATGATCTTTTTCATGGAATTGTGAATAGTTAGTCCCCTGTCCTCCTTGGGCTTGGCTGAGAGCTTTCAGTGCAGAAACGCCACCTCTCCTGGTGGTGTCTGACAGAAGGTAGCACAGGAAGGAGCACGTCACTCCTGGCAAGGCAGCTGAGCCTCTCAGTGAAAGGGCTCCTCCTCTGTGAGCACCAGTGCTGAGTGCTTACTTGCCAAAGTGCTCACTGCTCACAGAGGACTCAGCTTGCTCTTCTACAGACAGCTACTTGAGATGAGAATTCTTTGAAGAGTGATCTGTGCTGAGATGGTTTCTGTGGCAGTGTGTATAGGACTCTTAGGAAAGCACTTCAGTGTTTGTTCTGGGAGGTTGTTTTTGATTCTTCTTAAAACTTGAATGCACTGGCATTTCTTAATCTCCTCTTTGCTTCTGGCTATTGCAAATGTTTTTTTTAGAAACTTACAAAAAACAAGTACTGCTAATGTTTCCCATCTCTACCATATTCTCCTGTGCCGGATCTCTGATAGTCAAGGGCACTGCCATTGGTAGGTATGTGTAGTACTGAGATTCACTGTGGTCTCTTACCTGAGATCTTCTTTACTTCCTTGATACATCAAGCTCATATTGTCAACATTTTCTTTTTTTCTTTGTTTCTATTTAACCTTCCTGTAAGGTGTAGTATATATTTTGAAACATTGTGGGATTTTGCAAACACAGCATGCAAAGAATGATATGATGAACTCTTACATGCTCTTTACCTAGCTTTCACAAGAATTATACCATTTTTCTTTTTTTTTCATTTGATTTCATTGTTATTTAGATGCCTTTTTTATTATCCATAATTAGATACACTTAATAAGGGAATAATGTGTTGATGTCTCCAATTCCCCTATTTCCCTCTTTTCTGTCCCCGGTCAGTTGGCTATCCTCCTCCGTGGGCAGGCTGGATCAGTCCATGGGGTAGGGGGTTGTGAATAGTCTAGGAGTTAACCCCCCTTTGCATGTTGTTACTGTATTTGAAAGCATATTCCCTTCTAAATAACTTCAGTATAGTATCCCACATGTACTTGTGTTTGCATATAAGGGAAGAAGGCTTCTACTGGGAATGGACCTGGGCTCCTTCTCTTTGTGGTCTCTGGAACAGTAAATGGGTGCTGGTGTCCTGGGACTTGAAGGCAGGGCCAGAGGTGAGGGTGAATTTCCTGACTTAGCTCTATTTTACTGAGGAAATGCTCCCTTGTCATAGCCTTCTTGAATGCTTGATAATAGTTTCACAGAGTAACCTGGCTTTAAAGTCAAAGTCAGCAGTCTTAAGCTTCAAGTTATATATGGTAACAGAGATTTTAAAAATGAATTCTTTGTTCTTTTCTTAAAGAAGAAACTATATTCCTTTCTTTGGGAAGAGAGATACCATGTATAAGATGACTCTTTTCTAGTTGGAATTATTTAATGAGGCATTCTTTTGCTTTGCATTTTTTAAAAATATTTTATTTATTCATTTTCTCTCAGAGAGATACAGAGAGAGACAGAGAGACAGAGAGACAGAGAGAGAGAGACAGAGACCAGGGCCACCACCTTGTGGGTCTGGCTTATATGGGACCTGGGGAATTGAACCCAGGGCCTTAGGCACTGGAGGCAAGTGCCTTAACCTCTGAGCCATCTCTCCAGCCCGCTTTGCATTTTTTAAAAGCACTTCTTTTGCTTTTAGGCTCAGAGGCAATCCTCTTTTATATAATTTTATAATCCTATTTTATATAACTTTATAACTTCCCTTTGGAAGCCATGTTTGCTTTATAAGTATAGTTGATCACTTTGGCCACTTCTGTTTGGTCTCATTTTTTAAAAACTATTGCCTGCAATTTTCTTTTTACAATTATAATTCTTTATTAAATATTTTTATAAAAGTATTGGATAATGAGCTGGATGTGGTGATGCATATCTGTAATCTCAGCACTCAGGAGGCAGGAGTAGAAGGATCACATAAGTTTGAGGCCAGCCAGCCAGGTCTACATAGTCAGTTTGGGGCCAACCAGGCCTGCACAGAGAGACCCTGTCTCAAAAAAAAAAAAAAAAAAAAAAAGTGTAGGGTAATGAAAGCTCAGACTTTGGGTTGAGCCTAAGTGAGTACCTTGGTCTGGTAGCTGTATGACTTTGGACATGCTGTTTAACCATCTTCACTAAATTTTCCCCCTTTGTAAAATAAAACCAAAGATTATTGTGAGGCCTGAACCCTAGCAATATAGAAAGAGTGTGAGATAAAGTCATTCAGAGCAAGGGCTGGTACTCAGACTTGCTTGTCCATTTCAGACTGAGTGGCCCTTGTCTGAAATTCTTGGGATCAGAAGTGTTTCTTAATTTTACAGTATTTCGGACTTTGGAATGTATAACTTGACTGAATGTATCTAATAAACAAACTGACATTCTGAATGCTCCAAAATCTGAAACATTTTGAGTGCATTTGTGGATTAGGGTTGCTCAAACTGTGTCATTACCATTATCTATTTGGTGATCTAGAATGGGAATTTCTGTGTTTATCCAATCTCTTTGTTACTGGTTTTGATATAGTATTGCAGTAGCTACTTATCCAATCTCTCCCTAGACTGGGAGCACTCTGAGGATAAACTATGTGGGTTATCTTGACTGCTCTTGTATTTCCTTTATTCAGAAGTAGACATGCAGGGGCAAGAGGTATAACTCAGGGTAGAACACTTGCCTTCACATGTGTGAGGCCTTGGTTTTGACCCTATCACTGACCCCCCCCCAAAACCCTTTAAAGAATTAGTTGATTAAGCAAAAAGGTATTTTGACCATTTTAAAATGTGTTTTGTTAGAAATAAATCTTATACCTATCTTTAGTGTTATTTGAAATTCATGGTACAAAGTTTAGTCAAGTATAAATAAAATATGTCATCAAAAATTTTGGGGATAAAGCATTTTTAAAATTTTCAAAACACGTAAGCAGTTGGAAAGATTTCGACCCCAACCCTCCCCCTTTAAGGAATTGGTCAGTGTATATGTTGGCCAGAAACAACTTGAGTTTTCACGTGGGCTAGAGAACTAACAAGGTATGTGATCATAGCTCCTCACCTCTGAAATGACAAGGTTTGGGTAGACTAATTTTTACTTACTGATTACTCTTAATAGTTGGGTGCTTGCTGTGACAGCTCATGTGTTTTTATGTAATCCTAAAAAGCCTAACGTGGCTATTACATATTTATTATGTCCATTTTACTAATGAGGACAAGTGGAGTAGCTCAGTACGGGGCACTGTAAGAAACATCAACAGTGTGGTACCTCAGGAGAGTCAATAGAACAGAGGGGAAAGCAGAACTGGTCAGTGCTAATGGAGCTTTATTATCCCAGGAGCAAAGACTAATCCAGCAGGTGGCGGCTCAAATGTCCTGTACCCCCAAATTGCCAGGCATGCCAGGAGAGTTGTCACCTGAAGTCCACCTAAGGCACCAGAATGCTGTTTTGAGAAAACTATTAGCTTCAAAGTTGTCCCGTCTCCTCATGTTGCAGGGAAATTTACTCAGACAAGGAAATCATTTTCCTAGCAGTACCCAATCTTTTTTTTTCCTGTTTAAGCGGAGTGCCTTTAATGCATTCTACAGTGAGTGTTAAAAGCCCCTTTTAGTATCTAAAAGTGTGTTCATGCTGCTAGTGAATTATTGGTAATTTTGAAAAGTGTGTATTTTAATTATGGTTTAAAAAAGTTTCAGTCTCTTTTCATTTATATTTGTATAGGCTTTTCTGTCTTAATCCTCTCATTATCTCATGAACTCGAGGCCATCATTACTTTCTGAGTGCATGTGGGGGTGTGTGTAAGTGGAGTAGAGACAAAGACTGGCCCACTTTGTGCAACTTCTTCAGTAGACCTTCTGTGAAGGTTACTCCTTATTTATATTATGTTTGTGGAAAAATGTGCTCAAATTTTAAGCAACGTTTCCATATTTGAGGTACCTGCTTATCCCCATACTAATGAAATGAAAAAGTAATTTTAGTCATATATTAAGATTCTCATATATACTAAATTATTATACATAACAATTTGAAAATGTTTACCATAAATTATGCCACTAAAACAGGGAAAGAAAGTTGGAGGAAAGAGAAAGATAAAATATACATGTACACATAATTTCAGGGGTAGTATGGATTGATTTTGATCCTGAATATCCAATCATATTTGAAGAATTCTGTGAAATGCATAAATTAGTTCTCTGATTAAATGGTTGATTTCTATATTAGGATATTAGAAATTACTGTGTCATATAATCCTGAACGTCTTATAAAATTCATTGTAGCAAATTAGCAGATGACTAAATTTATAGAAGGAAGTTTATTTGACTGGAGTCATTATACTTTGAGACTAGATTTAGGTGTGTTTTTTTTTTAATTGTAATACCTTGTTTTATGAGTGATACTGTTTAAAAGGTAAGAACAAAGTACAAAGCTGGTATGGCAGAAGTTTGGAGAAATAGCTGGTGTTCTGTCAGGACTTTTCTGAAATCTATGTGTACCACTCCTTTTTCAAAGCAAATGTGCCTTGAGATATAAAGAGAGATATTATTAACAAACCAGATGACCCCACCCTGCTTTCATGTTGCTAGGGAATTTGGGATGCTGGGGTACTGGCCATAGCTTCTAGGGGTTGATTTTATTTATCCAGCTCTCGGGGCCTGAGGTATAGGATTTTCTCTGCAGCGTGTTCACAGAATGTTATTTAGGCTTTGGAGCTTTTATTACTTATTTTTATATGAGAATATTTTGGGTCACAATTTTAGTATGCATTTTATATTATATGCTTTGTAACATACATTATTTGAACTTGTGACTTCTAACAGTACTCTCACTTTTTTTTTATAGGTATGCCTTACATTTTCTTGTACAAAGTGGGATTTCCTACTGCATCATGATCTTAATCGGAGTAGAAAGCATGCACAAGTGAGTATTCACCCTGCCACATGGAACTATACACCTCCCTTTAACAGAGTTAGATCAAAACAGAGTTTTATTTATTGCACTAAAATAATTCTGAATTGTGATTATTTGAATGGGGCTTTCAACCCATTAGCATGCTTCAGTCTTCTGTTTTCTCAAAGCAGAATTTCTCAAACTTCAGTGTAGGATGAATAACGTTTGTTGCTCAGGCTGCTCTGTGCATGGTAGGATGTTTAGTTGCCTCCTGGCTTCTGCCCACTAGACTCTAGGAGATCCCCTGAATTGTGACGACCTTGGATTGCCTATGGCTAACAGCCACTGATATAAAGGTGATAGCAGCAAAGACGTAGAGGGAAGTGAAAAGATTGGAGAGTGGTTTAGAAGGTACGTTTAGAAGGACTAAGTGATTCGTAGAAAGTGCAGGAAGGAAACTAGGTATCGAGATGGCTTGAACGATAGGGGAGATGAAGCAATTTTCCCAGGTAGGAGGTTCTGAAAAGGGAGAGTGTGTTACAGAGCTAGAGTTTCCCAAGTGTATGTAATAAGCATAATATTAATAATATGAAAATATTAATAATATTAGAAATTACTGTGTCATATAAGCCAGAATGTCTTATAAATTCATTACAGCAAATTAGCAGATGACTAAATTTATAGAAGGAAGTTTATTTGACTGGAGTCACTATACTTTGAGACTAGTTTTATTTAGGGTTTTTATCATAATATCTTGTTTTATGAGTGATAATGTTTAAAAGTAAGAACAGTGTATTAAAGCTGGTATTGCAGAAGTTTGGAGAAATATCTGGTATTCTGTCAGGACTTTCCTGAGATCTCTATGTATTACTCCTTTTCAAAAGCAAATGTGCCTTGAGATATAAAGAGAGATATTATCATCAAACCATATGACCCCACGCCACTTTCATGTTGCTAGGGAATGTGAACATTTGCTGAGAAAGTGGATATTGACTTGAAGTTACTGAGCTGTGTAATAGGACCTGGGCACCTAGGTAGACATGTGGTAGGATAAGGAGAGTGGGGACAGAAGTTTGGGAGCAGTGATATGTCAAAAATAATTGGTTGAGAGCCCAGAGACAGTGTACCAGCACATTCTCTGGTTCTGTAATACTGACATGTATACTGTATATTTCTGAATTCTGAAATACATAATGGCTAAAAGAGCTTTGCATAAGGAATCAGACATATGGATTTTGATGAGTGCTCTTCTAAGTCTGATTTTACTTTTATCTTATGTCTTTGCCATTGTTGGTACCTCCTATGTACCATTTATTGATTAGCCAGTCTACTCTATAGGAACAGAAGCAATTGTATATATTGTAAAAGGGGATTTATTAGACCCCTGGCTCACAGATCAGAATCTGCCTATTCCCACAGTGGTCTGAGACAAGTGTGACCAGTGATGTAGCTTTGAATGTTAGGTATATATGAATATAATCATTGAAAAATTTAGGTGATAGAGAGGAAGAAAAGAATATTTAGGGGTAGAGTACTCTTTGTCCCTCATCGGTCAGTCTGGTCTCCTTTACAAACTACCATGAACTGGGTGCTGATAAACAACAGAAATTTGTTTCTCACAAGATCAGGTGCCAGCAGATTTTGTGTTTCCTGGTTCATAGGCAGGCATAGCCCTCTTCTGTCTGTGATCTGAGAGGCAGAAGGAACAAGAGCGCTTTCTGTAAGGTTTCTTCTGATCCATTTATGGAGCTTCTGTCCTTGTGACCTAATCATTTCCAAAGGCCCCATCTCTACGTATTCTCATATTGGAGATTAGGTATCAACATTAGAATTTGAGGGTACAAAATATTTTATAGCACTATATATTAGGATATTAACTCCTTCCACTTTTGGCAGATTCACTTAAAGCAGGGTTTAGTAAAATATCTAATGGACTAATGGACCAGATAGTGAACTTTTGGCTTTGCAGGACATCATCCTTGCACCCTGCTCTCACAATACAGAAACAGCGAAACACAGCTCTGCCTATTTGCAGACAGTAGTGGACTAGATTTGGCCAGACAGTTTTCTTGGGAAACTTACCATGGGGACTTTAAAACAGCAAAAAGCAGAGAGAGACTATTTTTTTAAACAAGCTTTTAAAACTATGATATAGTTTTAATTTTTTGCTAGATTGTAATTTTAAACTTGTTATAGAACAAAGAGTGGAATACATAAACTTTATATGACTTACTGATCTTAAGCACCTGGTTTTCTTAAAAAGTGGTAGTAATGTTTGCCTTCTATATATTACAGTTTTTTTTAAAGGGAAGTGAAATTATGATGAAGTAAAACCTGTTTCAGAATAACATACAAAGAAGCCAGATTGTGTGGCTCATACCTGTAATCCCAGCTCTTGGGTGACTGAGACAAGAAGATACCTGTGAGTTCAAGTCCAATCCAGGTTACATAGACAAAAATAACAGTATAAAGGGAATACGAAAGTCACAGGATATAAGATCAATATAGAAAAATTGTTTTCCATATATATTAGATATAAGCAGTTCAATTGTGATGTTTTAAAAATATTCTCACAATAACATCAAATGGAATAATATGCTTAGGAATATAAATGCATTGCTGAGCAAAATTAGAAAGACCTAGATAAATTGAAGCAACCACCACATTCACAGGTTGATAAGATAGCCAGGACTCTTCAAGTCAGTGTCAGAATTCTAGCATGTATCTTTGTAGAAGCTGACTAGCTGCATTTAAGTGGAAATATAAAGCACAGAGGGCTGGGTAGCTTACACTATCTCATTTTAAAACTTACCATAAAACTCTAGTAATTAAGAACAAATCCAGTCAAATGATGGTTGGTTGTGGCAGTTTACTGGGAGGATTATCTTTTCAACATATGGGGCTATAAAAATTGGATCTCTGTATGACTCCAGACTCCAGATATATCAGAGACTTACATGTGAGGAAAAAATATTTAATCCATGGAAGAAAATATAGAAAATATTTTTGGTATTGGATTAAGCAAAGGCAGAATATTAAAAGTGCACAAAATGAAAGGAAAATTGATAGTTTAGACCTAATTAAACTTAAATTCTTTTAAGAGTGAAAAGACAAGTTACAGCATAGGATAAAATACTTGTGGAATATCTATCTGATAAAGTATTACATCTTGAGTATTTAAAGACTATATATAACTCCCTATTAGAGTAAACAGCCCAATTAGGAAGGGTACAAAAAATTTGAATAGATACTTGATCAAAATGCTATAGATTTAAATAAGCATATGAAACATAGTGTTATTGGTAATCATGTAAATACAGTGAAACACTACTTCACACTCCCATGCAACCACCACCATATATGGGCATGCTGTTGAGAAAATATAGCCCTTACTCTTCACTAAAGGGAACGTAAAATGGGTAGCCCCTGAGGGAAGGAGTTTGACAGTCTCTTTAAAAAAAGATAAATACAAACATATGTGTACCAAGTTATTTAGTAATTCTACCCAAGAAGTGATGAGAACATGAATCACTATGGACAGTTGTCTATGAATGTTTATGGCAGCATTGTTCATAGTAGCCCCAACTGTAAGCAATCCATATGCCGTCAACTGGGGAATAAACTGTGTCATCAGCTACAGCCACACAGTGAAATTCTACTGGAAAGTCAATATGCTACACCAATGAATTTCAAAAACTGCATGCAGTGAAAGAAGCCAGACACAAAAGCCTAAAGTTATGTGATCCTATTTATATCAAACTCTACACACAGGAAATAGTGATAGAAAGTGTATTAGTGGTTGCCAGGAACCAGAGATGGGAGTGAGGACTGACTTCAGATAGGATGAAGGAACTTTGAAGCAATGGAAGGATTCTAAAAGTGAATCTCATTGGATTGTGCACCCAAATTAGCTGGCTTTTGGGACATGTAAATCTTACCTTAATCAAACTTAAAATATAAGGTGCTTCCATCTATATATTTAGAGTTTAAAGAATGAAGGGGCAGAAGGAACAAGGACCTGTAAAGGAAGAAGGTGTGTTGTAGGGGAAACATGAAAACTCTCAGTGTTGTAGTAGGGTTTCTTTTTGGTTTTTTTTTTCTTATATAAAATGAGACTTTCTTTTTATTTATTCATTCATTTCCAGAGAGAGGGGGGAGGGGATTGGGTGCACCAGGGTCTCTAGCCACTACAAAGGAACTACAGATACAAGCAACCAGCACAGCTTTGTGTATCTGGCTTTGTGTGGGGATTGGGGAATTGAACCTGGGTGCTTAGGCTTTGGAGACAAATGCCTTAGCCACTGAACTATCTCTGTAGCCCATCTGTTTCTTTTTATTTTTCTAGGATGACATTCCCTTTTATGCATTTGATATTTCCCCACACACACACACCATGGCTCTTAAATTCTTCCTGCCACCTTTTCCGCAAATTTCCCTGAGTCATGGTGGGTGAGTTTAAAGTTTTCATAATTGTTAGGTTCTTAAGAGTCTCTGAATTTGTGTTTTGGACTATTTTGTGCACCCTTGGTGTCTATCTCCGTTATCTTTCCCTAGGATGTCTGCCTTGCTGTGGGATTGCTCATCACACCACTTGTAGGAGTAAGTTTGATTGTCTTTAGATTGCTAAAATAGAATTGGCGTTATTAGTTGATTCATTTTTGACTCAAGGAAAGACAACTTCTGTTATAGTGAAAAGGTTTAGCAATGTGATTTGTAGATACTGTGCTTGTCCTTGGAGAGTCTTTTTTCTTTCTGTTTTTACTATTATTATTACTTATTATCCATAATTAGATACATTTAATGAACAGATAATGAGTTGATACCCCCATTTCCCCATTTTCCCTCCTCCCTGTCCCCAATCAGCTGGATATTCTCCTCCATGGGTAGTCTGGATCAGTACATGGGGTGGGGGCTATGGACAGTCTAGGAGTCAACCCTGTTCCACTCCCCCTTTGTATGTTGTTACTGAGGGGGGCGATGTCTCTGGGTATTCTCCCCCACCATGGCTCTCACAATCTTTCCGCCCCCTCTTCTGCTCAGTTCACTGACTCATGGTGGGTGAGTCTTAAGGCTGCTTTATTGTTGAGGGGTCTCTGTACTTCTGCTTTAGGTTGTGTTGAAAATCGTTGGTATCTGTCTGTCTGGCTTATCCTGTGTTGACTGAATGGCTGTGGTTATAGGTTTCTTGTTTATCCCACCACTCTCTGCTGGGTTCTATATGGCTCCTTCATGGAAGATCTGGTATGGCTCATCTCTTGTCTGGATGTTGGCTTATCTGCCTGCAGATCGTTGTTAGGGTTGGAGGATCCATAGCTCTCTCTCTCTCTCTGCCTTCTGAAAGATACAAACAGAATCTCCATTGGAGAGTGAGCCTTGGAGAGTCTTATGTAGATGCTTGGTGACACTGTAGCAGATAGTACCAGGTGCTTCCAAATTCTCTCCTGATGGCAGGCACTGCTGAGCTACAGTGGAGCTGCGAGCCGCTGACTGGGCCATAGTTACGGGTCCTTTTTTCCTTGAGTCCACAAAGAACCCTAAAAAGGGCTGAGAGCCTCTTCCCTGCCTTTGTTTTATGCTGTAACTCCTGCATTGCTTCTCTAAGAATGATAGTATTTACAGTTTCCTGCCTACCCTCCCTCTTTGGAAAGGGAGAAGGCACTGGCTGGGAGCCCAAGGGCCACACCAATCCAGCACAGTGGCACCTCACTTTATGAGTGGACAGCTGAGTCAGCCTGTGGAGCTAGAGGACAGCAGACTCTGTTCTACTCCAAATGTGCTGTTCTAAGTGATTTCATTTCATTTGACTGAAATTCATTCATGCTATTTGTCATTGAAAGTTTGTCCTTTATCTCCTTCTGTGAACTGGAAAATGAGTGTTGTTGAAGGAATTGCAGATATCAGCAGAGGAGAAACTTTAAGTCAACTTCTTCCTCCTGGTTCTGATATCACATATTTTAGAACTGTGTCTAAAGTTTATTGTGTGTATTAAGGTTATTGGGGAGACATGAATGGTCATGTGCTCTTTCAACCTCACCTGCCTGCTCATGGAGATCATGCATTTTAGACAGTCCCACTGGCCTCCAGAGGCCCGAGCAGTGCTAAGTATGAGAGTGCAGTTGGCCTGTTGTCCCTCTGAAACCATAGTGCAGACACCTGGAACTAATGTGTGGGAGCGTAAGTCTGAAGTTATTTATGTCCCATCCCTTCTCTTTCTGCCTAGGGGTGTCCTTTCCTTTTGTTTATCACAAACCCCTAGTCTTGATTCCATTGACTCTGTCCTGTCAGTGTCTTGTGGCCTTACTGTCATAAGACAAGGAGGAGTGTGCAGTGGAGTCCGCTAGGGCTTCGATCTTCAGTTACAGAACATGCTCCTTGGGTATATGGTGAGGGGTAGGTAAATTCAGTGTGAAGAAAAGAGTTGAAATTAATTCCCTGGGATTTACTATTATCAGTTTCAACTTGGCAGAAAAATCTCTTCATGATTTGATGGCACACAAGATAAGGGGAATGGGTAGATGTATTAGTGGTTAAAATTGTTTGCTTGAAGGTTTGCTGGCCCACATCTCTCAACCCAATGCACCTATGACAATGGGAATCAGAGACAAAAGAATCTGAAGCTCAAGGGCCAGCTAGTCTGATACTCCTTCACAATCTTCAGTTTGTTTGCTGCAGTAAGAGATCCTGTCTCAAAGAATATAGTGTAGACACCTCAAAGTTGTCCTCTGACGTTCATGTGTGTGACATGATGTGTGCCCATGCACACACAAAACATAAGAATTTTTTAAAAAGATTACAATAAGGGGTTTTATTATGAAATTAGGCTGTTTGATAATTGGTTCACATATTGATGTTTTCTTTATTTGACCAATTTCGCATCCTCCCGCTTGGTGCCTGGCACTGCTTGGCAGCTTCTTCCCTTGAGGACTTCAGTCCAGTGGGACACATGTGAACACATGTTTTAATGTTATGTGCCAAGAGGTATGGTGAAGGAGAAAGCTTATAGGAATAGCTGACCCAGTAAGGGGCAAGCAACAGGCAAGACCTTCCAAGAAGAAACGGTGCATGAATTTGAGTGAAAGGCCTTGGCTAGCTGGAGATAGGAGTGCAGGGTTCTACTGCAGAGTGAGCTGCAGGTGTGAGGGAGCCCTCTGCACAAGCACAGCCAGTCATGGGTCAGCCTCCTAGGAGCAAGGGATGGGCCAGACTGTAATATCACAAGGCATCATTTGAGCATTCTTCCTCTCGTTAGACTGAAGTACATTGTGGAAGAGTTCCCTTGCTCTGTTAAATGAGAAACCATGTGTCACGTGCTTTCATATACTGAGCAATATAGTTAGGACTAAGTTCTTCTTTCATCTGTTACTAAGTATATGTGATTTAAAAACAGACACATATGTGCCTGGCTTATAAAATGTATGATGTGGTCATGGAAAACAGTTCTTATGTGTATCTTGATGTATGCTATCACTACCAGCTTTTAAATTAAGCCTTGGTAAGTAGGTTTACTCTGTGCATGGAACCCCCACTTTCCGGGTTGAGCGTGGTGTCATTGTGCACTTGTCGCTGTTGAGGGTCATCTAGCTTGTTTCTTTGCTCCCATATCCCTTGCCATTGTATTCTGTGTACCTGCTGTCTTCATGCTGCCCCATCCCAAGGGGGGCTTGCAGAGTGCCTGCTACATGCAGGTTTCTCAGTATGCGAGTTTAGGATTCAGCCTGCTTTCTTTATTCTCTACCTTGTTCCCATGGATGAGTTTCCTTCCTTTCCTGGAAAATGTTCTCTTTCTTACACAGGCTTTGTTCACTGTCTACCCTCTACCTAGAGTTTTCTTCCTTCTCTGTTACTTTCTTACTGACTTCAGATTCTGTCATAGACTGAAAATTCTTTGACAGCTGTCATGCTGTGTCTTTCTTATTTTCTGAATGTGGTAGTGTGCCTAGGATATTGTGTGTTCTCAGTAAATGACCACTGAATGAATGTACGAACAAACAAATGAGCAAATGAATGAACAAGTGAGTGAATGGAGGAATAGCTTGTCTTCTGTCTGACAGCAAGCCCTGTCCAGGTAACCATCTAAAGCTCATGTGTCCAGCCATGTAGAGTCACTGGGCTACAGATGAGCTCTGCCCTGTAAGAGTCTTATAAATAGCCACTGCTTATCCCCTGGCTCCTCTTCCCCCAACCCCTAAGAGCAGAGTCCTCCCTGATTTGTGGCCCTGGAGCATGGGCTCTAGGTTACATCTTCTCTCCCTCTTTGCAGGGAGAGCAGAGGACAGGGGATAAGGAAGGGGGTATAGAGGGGAGATTGCTTGCCTCTGTTATGGGAAAGGAAGGAAAGAGATCAGTGTTTTAGACACACCCAGTTGGATTTAGGAAGGCATTATCCCTAGAGGAAGGATACACAGTGTAGCTGAGTTCTGTGGTATTCTAATGTGCTCTTCTAATGTACTAAATAGGCCTTTGTGGATGGGTGTGGGAACCAAAGTGCCCTTCTTGAATTACATTTTTTGTTGTTGTTTTTTAGCTTTCTATGGGAAAATTTTCTTTTGAGTTTCAAAAGACAGTCACTTTTTTGAAACACAATACAAGGGAGCTGCCATTATTTCAATATAAACAACAGAAATGTGGTATAGTTAAAATGGAAGGAGCAGAAAGATATGTTGGCTTTGAGAAGCTAAGTCACTTTCCTTGTAACTAGGCAAGTAATTTTCAACAAATAGATAACAAAAGATAAAAACATAAAAGATGTAACTATTCATAGTAAAATTGAGATGAATATATATTGCCATGCTGTTTCTGTGTGTATATGTGGTATTGGGCGGGTTTTACTTCGAAGAGCTGTCTGAAACAGGATTATAATAGCTACTTTTGCTTGCTGTGACCTCAATACCTCATAGAAACAGACCAAGAGAGGAAAGGTTTATTTTGGCCCATGCATTCAGAGGATTAAAGTTCATTATAGTGAAACTGGTTACAGTGGTGTGACAGGGAATATTCACATCACAATAGACCAGCCAGAGTGAGGCCAGATCCAAGGCCAGGACTTTGAAAGCCCCACCTCTAGTAACCTTCTTGTACTAGGTAGGGCCCATCTCCTAAATATTCTACCAGCTGGGGAAGAAGCTAATGTGAGTCTTTGGGAGACAGTTTAGATTTAAACCATAACAGGGTCTTAATCCTGCTATCAAAGGGCTCTATGGGACACAATACTTGCTGGCCCGCACCATAGAGTTTCCAGAAACTAAGAGAGAATGGACATGCAGTCCCTACCCTTTCCCACCCTTTGAAATACAGCTCATTCATACAGCAGATATTTGTTAACTGGTGGGATGCTCTGATGAATATATAAGATTCTTTGTGTCACCTCATGAAGCTTACAGTCCAACTGTCATAAGTGTGATTGATGTCCCAAAAGAAGGCACAAAGAACCTGACCAAAAGCAGCTTGTGGAGGAAAGGGTTTATTTTGAAGGGAACTTCTATGATGGCAGGGAGAATGGAAGTACCTCCTGGCCAACATCAGGTGAACAATAGCAACAGGAAGGTGTGCCAAACATTAGCAAGGAGAAGCCAACTATAACATCCATAAGCCCACCCCAACAACACACCACCAACCAGATTCCAATTCCAACATTGCCATCAGCTGGGAATCAAGCATTCAGAACACATAAGTTTATGGGGGATACCGGAAACAAACCACCACATTTTGCCCCTGGCCCCCATAAACAACCATACATGATGTAAATAAAATGCAATATGAGCTCCTTGGCATGGGTATTTATTCATTTTTCTTCTACTTGTTGAACATATGGATAATGAAAGCTCAGTAAAACGATCTGGTAGGTTCTGTGTTATTGAATTAGTATGTATAGCCCTTGGTTTTGAATGTGTTTTTGTCTGTTTTTGGTTGGGTGTTGGTCCCCAGTGCTTACTTACACAAGAGGTTTCCAAACAAATGATATTCATTCCTGCCTTGAGTGCCCTGCTCAGTGGGTGGCTTGTGGTGCTGTGGGAGTGCTCTCTACCCTTCATCTTGTCTATCTTTGTCTGGGGCTTCCTATAGAGCAGTGAGCTTATAGAGATGGTAAAGGGTGGAGTTGGAGAAAGGAGAGGCAGTTTTAGCTGATATGGTATATATCTCAATTTCTAAAGGGCAGATAGTGGCAGGGCCCGGTTCACATGCCCTCGCCTGTGCTAACAAGACTCCCACAATGTGGCTCTTAGATAAACAGAACTTCAGGACTACACTGACTGCTAGTGTAGCAGCAGCGTGATCTTGGAACTTCCATTTGGTAGGAAGAAGCCTCAAGCCATTTAAAAAGTTGCCCTTATGAAGCTAACAAGCAGTGGTTTGTGGTTCTACAGGGACTCTGGGGAAGTAACTTCTCTGAAGGCAACCATGTGATCCTGTGAGAGATAGTAATGTGGCAGGAAGGGGAGTGGACATCAGAATTTTTATTCCCTGTAATGCTCCCTTCAGACTGCATTCGAAAGCCTCTTAGGATTTCAGAATAAAGGTGTGAGCTCTTTGGGATTGTGATGCTTTGCTGTATTTCATGTTAGAAAACTAAAAATTGGATTTTAGTTAGAAATCTGAAGGCAAAATAGAGTTCTCATCTTATCCTCGTGGTAGTTAGTGTTTCAGCAACTGATAAGTGTCAGCCCCTGCGCAATCATGTGAGCCCTGAGGTAAGTGCTGGTTACCCATTTCACTAAGAAATGAAAGTCAGCAAAGCATGGCGCTAGGATTTGAACTAGGTACATCTAATTCCACCTGGGTTCATACTTTTTACCATTGCAAATATTTCTGAGCACTAACTATTATGATTAAGAATATGACATTAGGGCTGAGGAAATGGCTGAGTGATTAAGGTGCTTGCCTATAACGCAGAAGGACTTGAGTTCAGTACCCCAGTACCCACATAAAGCCAGATGCACAAGGTGGTGCATGTGTCTGGAGTTTGTTTGTAGTGGCTGGAGGCCCTAGTGCACCCATTCTGTCTCTCTAATAAATAGATAAATGAAATATTTTTAAAAAGAATATGTCATTAAAAAGTATCCTAAGTAATGCGTAGAGGCCATAGGAGCTGAGAGGGGTCCTGTCCTCTTGATTTGAACAAGCATACATATACCTCTATCGGTATATGGTGTTTACGATGCAAACTTTTTCAATATTATCTCTGTTCTCATAGGGAGATATTAAGATGTCCAGTTCCTGTTGGATTTCTGAACTCTTTAGAACATATATTTTTCCCATTAAGTACTACATTCAGGAAACAGTGTGTCATGGGTTTCTTTCTACTGTTAAGGCAGCAATAATTTCTCTTTGGAAGTATCTGAATTCTAAGTCTTTATTTCTAACCATAAATTGAATCCCTGTTCAGGAGGTGTGTCAGTCATTCTTAAGCAATCACAGACATAGGAATGATATTAACGTGGGCATGATAATATGACTGATGCCATCTTTGGTAAAGAAAAGCATTACTTCAGTGTTCTCTTATGTCTGAATATATTGAGTAAAAGAAGTTTACACATATTACTCAGGAGATGGAGCTGTACTAACCAGGGCTGTATAAAATGTTTATTGGGTAGCATGTGCTTCAAAGCAAGCAATTAAGAACAAAAGAAAGCTTTTATAATAATCATATATTATTCTAAAACAAGGTAGTTGTAATAGTAAAAATGGGAATATTGTTGATAAAGTATAGAGATTCACCTTTTGGCTTTGGGTACATCTACAAGCTAATATTACTTTTGTCCCAAGATCGTAATCTTTGACAGAATACTGCCAAAAAAAATAATATAAGAGCCCATGTATCCATCATAATGGATGATGAATAAATCCCATTATTTACTTTGATACCATGTTATTCATATAAGAACCATGATCCATGATAAAAGTTTTCTGATGGGGGGAAAGGCATGAATGCTAGGCTGCTTTTTTGTTTTTTTGGTATGGGGCACATCTGTTCTGGCAGCTAGGGCTTGCTCAGTGACTTACTCCACTGTGGTCTGGTCTATCATCAGAGTCTACACCTGATAGTGTGCTGGGAAAAGTGATTGAATAGGAGGTGCCTTCCGGGTCTGACCTTGGAACTTCAATGATGGAGTGACTTCCCCGTGCTAGGTACTTTGTTTATCCCAAGCTGGACATGGTAGTTATGGCCTATGATCCCAGCTCTTGGGAGGCTGAGGTAGAAGGATTGCTGTGAGTTTGAGATCAGTGGTTCCAGGTTACCCTGCCCTCTCCAAAAAAAAAATACAGTTACCTGTGGAACAGTTCTGCATGGGAGGTAGTGTGATCTGCTGTAAAGGGAAGGAAACTGAAGTTCCCATCAGGTTCCATGGACAAGGTCATAAAACTCTGGAATTCTGAAGCCTATGCTTCTGGAGGCTGTTAGGTTGCTTATCTACAGAGGATCCTTAAAAGACTTGATTAAACATAAGGGATTTTTATTTGCTTGCCAGATAAAGTTCCTGGTGTAATTTTTGAAGGAATTAAAGATAGCATTGAAACATTGTAGTGCCTTTTTTTTGTAATCATCATCATCATCATCATCAGATTATAGTATTTGGGTTTTTTTTAAAACAGATCCTCACCTTTTAAGTAAACACCTGGCTGGATAAGAATGGTTTCAGTCTCTAGAATCAGGTTGAGGAGCTAGCTCAGTGGGTTAAGTGCTCGCTCACAAACATGAAGACCTGAGTTCACATCCCCAGTACCCACACAGAGTGCCAGGTGTGGTGGCACATGCACATGCAAACAGAAACTCTTGAATGTCCCTTTTAATTTAAAATTGTCCAGATTTTATAAGGGCTTTTCTTGAGGTTGATTATTAAAATAGTAATCAATATAGACTTTAAAGTAGGACTTTCAAGTTAGTTGATTAAAATACAATTTAAAAATATTTTTATTTTCAAGCAGAGAGAGAGAGGAAAGAGAGAGAGAGAGAGAGAGAGAGAGAGAGAGAGAGAGAGAGAGAGAGAGGCAGAGAAGAGAGACAGACAGAGAATGGGTCCACCAGAGCCTCCAGCCACTGCAAACGAACTCCAGATGCATGTGCTACTTTGTGCATCTGACTTTAGGTGGGTACTGAGGAATCAAACCTGGGTCAGTAGGCTTTGCAGGCAAGCTCCTTAACTTATGGTGGACCCTCGAGCTTGGAAGTGAGGCATGGGAGACGAGACAAGGAGCCTTTTCCAAACTTTTTCTCAGAGTTCTTGTGTTAGTAGCAACTACACTAGGTTGAAATCTGGATTTGTGTGTGAGTGTGGCTAATTGTTTTCCTCAGTTGTTCCAAGACCAAGATTCTGTCATTTTTGTCCAATGTAGTATTAGATGTTATTAAAAGTTTTAAGTTTTCATCTGTATATCTATTGATGTATTAGGAGAGGCTGAATTGGGGACTGTGAGTCAGATGATTTTGAACCTAATCCAGAGGTCTTTAATCTTGATGTAAACTACAGTGCTATTTATAATTTGAAAGATAAAGCAGTCTTGCCTAATGCCTACAGCCAATATTATTTATGTATTTGAAATCAACTATGGAAATTTTCTTTATGAAGAACAAAGTGACTATTATGCTACTCAGCCAGGTGTGGGAACAAAAGCTGATTTTTATTTTTCTTTAAAAAAAAGGTGAATAATAGCTGGGTGGTGGTTGGTTTGGTTGTTGTCATCTGTACACAACGTAAGAGGAGGAAAGAGTCCAGTGACTCCACGAATCCCTGTCACAGTTTGTGTCTGGCATAGTGAGTGCAGCTAAGCTCCTTTACTGCTTTCATGAATAGGGCTCTATAAAAGGCCAGACAAATCCCTCACGACTTTTATTAACTTTGTAACTCTTCTTTGTTCTTGTTAAGCAAACACTTGGCCAGTCAAGGATGGTAGGTAGCCTAGTGAAACCTGACTTTCCAGGAATAGCAGAGGGCTTGGGGGCAAGGCATATATAAGATTATCTATAGATTTCTAGGAAGGAACTGTCTGTTCTGGTCATTAGATACTAGGGAAATAGTGATCAAAAGAAAACCTAGTGAGATGTATTCATCAATAAAGTGGCATCTGGCATGCCTACAGAATGAGTTACAGATTAACTTATTCTAGAATGAGTCTCTGTCTCTAAAACAAAAAAATAATGAAGTAAAATAATAAGATGGTATCCTGGGTTAACTTATTCTAGAATGAGTCTCTGTCTCTAAAACAAAAAAATAATGAAGTAAAATAATAAGATGGTATCCTGGGTTAACTTATTCTAGAATGAGTCTCTGTCTCTAAAACAAAAAAATAATGAAGTAAAATAATAAGATGGTATCCTGGGTTTGGTGTGTAGCTCAGTTGGTAGAGTGCTTGCCTAGCCTATACAAAGGCCTGGGTTCAATCCCTGGCATCCCACATCTGTAATCTCAGCACTTTCAAGGTAGAGGCAGGAAGATAAGGTGTTCAGTTCCCCCGCCCCCAAATACATGTAACAAGTTCGAGGCTAGCCCGGCATACATACGACCCTGCCAAGCAGTCAGTCAATCAATAATAAATAGCTATCCTGTCAGTTGTGCATTTTGCAAGCATTGTTTCCTATTAACACATTGTTACTTCACTCTGCTGATCACTTCCCCACATAAAAGCTTTTTTTGCTTGATGCATTCCAATTTGTTCATTTTTGCTTTGGTTGTCTATGGTTGTTGAATCTTAAAAAAATTTAAAATAGAACTACCACATGATCCAGAATTCTACTGCTCGTTATACACTCAAATAAGTGTGTCAAAAAGAGGCCTGCATGGCCTTATTGCAGTAGTACTCACAGTAGCCAAGACATGAAATCAGCATATGTTCACTAACCTGTGAATGGATAAACAAAACGTCCAGATGCACAACGGAATACTATTTAGCCATAAAAGATAAAACCCAGTCATTTGTGGCAATATGGGTAAACCTAGAAGCCATGTTAAAATAAGCCAGGCACAGAAAGATAAATACCACACAGTCTCATTCATGTGGAATCCACAGAAGCTGTCATGGCCTCAGAGAGTAAAAAACAGTTACCAGAGGCTGGAGAGAGGGAAGAAATTAGTACAAAGTCATAGTTAAATAGCAGAAGTAAACTCTGATAGTCTGTTGTACGTTTTGGTGACTGGTTATCAGTATTGTACTGAATATTGCCACCATTAAGGATAAGCCAACTGCTCTGCACAGGGACAAGAAGGATACCCTGAAAGCAGACCCAACCATAAAAGGCTCATGCTAGTAAGAATACAAATTATTTTGAAGGGAAAAAGCCTGAAGATACAATGCTGAAGTACTGACCTGCTCCTCAGGGTCAGCAAACAGAGGCTGCTACAGCTGTATTCCAAGGTCAGCATACAGAGGCTACTACAGCTACACTTCAAGGTCAGCATACAGAGGCTGCTACTGCTGCACTTCAAGGTCAGCATACAGAGGCTGCTACAGCTGCACTTCAAGGTCAGGCTTCTTCCAAACCTGGCAGCAGAACTTGGTAGCACTGCCCACGTGGTGCTGGCTTTAGAAAAATCAAAGACACAAGGTAGATGCTGTGGAATGTTGCACCAGAGTTCCAGGGAGTCACTGAGGCCAAGGATATGAGGAAGGATTGAAGTTCTTGTAATGAGGTCCTTTATATGAATCTGTGTGTGAACCCTAAGTTACAAAGGAGGCTACAGAAAGTGCTGGGACTGTGGGATGGCCACCAAGGAAAGCTGTAGGCTTGGGAATAGTCTTCCTGAGAGAGGCTACAGGTTTTTGGAGCCCAGAGGATTTCATCACAAGTTCCACACACTGGACATGGATCTGCCAGACTTGATGATTGCCTGATTGGTTTTCAGCCTTCCATTGGTCCCAGTCCTCCCTTTGGGATGGGAATGTTGACTCTTTGCCATTATGTGTTTGAAGTATATACTTGTTTTAATTTTACATGGCTCAAAATGTCAAAGCAAAAATTCAACCTTAATCCTTCAAAATGATCCTTCAAAAAGGAAGATGAAATAAAGAAATTCCCAGCTAAACACAGATCTGCCTTAAAAGAAATTCTAAAGGAACCCTTTAGGTTGGAAGGGAGTATCTTACAGTTGAATTTGCAGGAAGAGAAAGGAGTTCTAGAAGTGACAAATATATATGTACACACACATATACACGGATCAATATTAAAGACTGTATGCATGTTTTCTTTTTTCTTAATTTCTTTAAAGGACATAGTCATTGTAATATGTGTAGATTCCATATGTTGACAGTGACATCATCAAACAATGAGGGAGAAAACAGAACTACACTAGTACAAATTTGCTGTATTTTATCAGAATTAAGTCAGTATTAATGTGAAATATATTATGAAATATATGAACATCTAAATACTCATATATGAAATGTGAATATATTATGAGCCATAATAGTGTTTAGAGTAATAACTAAGTAGAAAATTAAAAACTATAATAAAAGCAGAGGGAAGCCAGTGATGGTGGTCTATGCCTGTAATTTCAGAACTTGGGAGGCTAAGGCAGGAAGAATGGTCATGAATTTGAGGCCAGCCTGTGCTACATAGTAAATTTGAGACCAGCTTGGGCTATGGCGAGACTCTGTCCCAACAAAAATAAATAAGTACATAATTCAACACAGGAATTAAAATAGTATACTACCCAGTACAGAAGAAGCCAGTAGGGGAAAAATGAAAAGACCCGAGATATAGCAAGATAAAACAAGTAGCAAAAAGACAGATGTGATCTTCACATTAATGGCAATCAAAAGTCAGAGATTGTTAGGCTGGATAAAAACATATCTAATCACATACTCTGTACAAAGAGATAAACTATAAATTCAAAAGGTTGAAAGTCAAAGCATGGAAAAGGCATATGCCTTAGAGACAGCCACCAAATGAGTACTGGAGTAGCTCAGAGAAGACAACCAGAAGTAATAAATGAGGTTGACAGGGGTTTCACAAAATCAGTTATATTTCTATACTCTACAAAAGTTGAAGCATAAAAATGGTTCTATATGTGGTAGCATTTATAAAAATAAAAGAATTAGGGAAAAAATTAAAAGACCACTTGAAAATAAACATCCCCAGAGACAGCAGACTAGGAAGTGTTCCACATTCTTGGATGTAAAATTTGATGCTGTTAAGTTGTGTGTTCTTGAAAATCGATCCTATTGATCTGCAGATTCAAGGTAATACCCACTCTAGGGGCTTGAATGCACATGCATAGCCCAAATAGCCTTGGCTATTTTTAAATCTTATTAATTTATTTGCAAGGAGAGAGGGGGAAGGGAAGGAGGAAAGGGAGAGAAAGAGAATATAAATAGGCATGCCAGGGCCTCTTGCCATTGCAAATGAACTCCAGACGCCTGCAGCACTTTGTGCATCTGGCTTTATCTGGATACTGGGGAATCAAACCCAGGCCATCAGGCTTTCGCAGGCAGGTGCCTTAACGGCTAAGCCATCTCTCCAGTTCGCCCTAGATATTTTTGATAGTCTTCTACTTTCAATAGGCCGAGCCTTTCGGGAGGAGGTCATGTCACTGGGGGTGGATCTTGAGTTTAAGTGTTTTGAGACCAGTTTGAGTTCTGGCTATTCATGCTTGCTGGCTGTTGGCTTTTCCCTATCTCTGCTGTGGCTGTATGCTGGAGTGACCCAGCTTCTTCCACCATGATGGAGCTACTTCTGGAATCTGTAAGCTTGAAACAATACCTTTCCTCCCATAAACTGCTTTTGATCAGTTGCTTTATGCCAGTAACAAGAAGGTAACTTGTATTAAAGGTACCAAGGCAATTCATTGATGAAAAGGTGTTTTCAACAAACGGTGCTGTGAATGGATGTCTGCATACACAGAAATGAGCCTAGCTCCTGATGTCATAATACGTAAATATAAATGATGTGTTGTAGACGGAATGTAATATTTTAGCTAATCACCACATTAAAAGATGCTAAACATAGTCATATAACAGCTGCAAATTAAAACCACAGTGGATACCTGTCAATACTCACTAGAATGAATCTTAAAAGAATGATAAGGCCCAGCATTGATGAGCACATAGGGAAACCAGAGCCTCCATACATTGCTTATGAGAACATGAAGTCTCTACAGTCATTTTGGAAAATATTTTGGTATATCTAGAAGGTTATAGTGACTTATGTCCTAGAAACACTTCTGATCAATGTCTAACCAACAGAAACAAAAGCATATATCTACATGTTAATGTTATTCAGAATAACCCCAGCATTTGGGAGGCAGAGGTAGGAGGATTGTCATGGGTTCAAGGCCACACAGACTATATAGTGAATTCTAGGTCAGCAGACAGACATAGAAATAGAAAGTGATCCTGGGTGGCTGAGGTCAGGTGGGCTGCAGGTGAGCACAAGGGATCTGCTGGGGAGAGAAAATGTATGCATCTGCCAGGAAGTGGTGAATTGTAGACTCAGTTGACACATTTTATGATGGGAAGGTCTATCTCAAGCTCTTTATAAAGGGCCTCCTGCACCTGGGCCTCAGCTATTTAGGCCTTTTAGGCCTCCAGACAGTGTAGGCTCCAAAATTATCTACTCACCCTATGTTTCTAGAAAGAACTATAGTTAGGGTTGACCAACTAATCTTATTTGGTGAGGGAGTATTCTGCTTTGAGGAAAAAATTTTCAGTTATTTGGAAGAAAAGGAGTATTCTGTAATTCTGTAACTGTTAATAAAATAATTTAAGCAAATTGTCCAAGTAACAGTATAGGACTTTGTTTAGATCCTCATTCAAGAAACAACTGCTAAAGACAATTCTGAGGGAAGTTTGAATGTAGATTAGATAACACAAGAAAATTGTGCTAATTGTGTTACATGTGACAGTGACATGATGGTTATGTGGAAGTAGGAAGTGTCCTTATTAGAGATGCCTATTTACAGAAAATGTGACAGTGATATCTGGAATTTGATTTAAGATATTCCAGAAAGAATAGATTAAACATAGTGATAATTGTTAAAGTTAGATGATGAGTACATGGGAATTTGTGACACTATTCTTAGTGCATGTTTGGAAATTTTAGAATAAATTTTATAATAAAAGGTAAAGCTGAACAGTAGTAACAAGAAGGAATGACTGTGAGGAGGGAACTCACACTGCCTCTGACTAACCCTGTGACCTCTCAGCATCACTGGGCCTGGTTTTGCTGATTGTTAAGACCTTTCTGCAGCATGTTGTGCATTATTGCTGATATGCTCTCATTTCTGCCACTTATTTTAGCTTGAGGTTGTTAAAATTCCCATAGGGGACAGAGGAACAACCTAATTCTGAATGGCAGCATTGAAAAGCAACCAGGCAGGGCCCGGAAGGGAAGCCGTCTGTTCCCCGAGCATGACAGGGACAGAGGGAGGAAAGGGGACTTGAATGGTGAGAGCAAAGGCTCCCTGCAGCCAGGCTTGGTGCCTGCTCCTGATGTGAACAAACCTGCTGGGAAGCAGATGAGGAAATTGGCAACATGTGAATGAAGACCAACCCAAGATGGCATTTTATTAACATGGAAAAGTGGAGGTCATTAATGGAAAACAACAGCAACAGATTATTAAAGACTGTGGGTGTGTAGGAGAGAGATCCTCAGTAGGCTGACAGAACTGGCCCCTGACTATGACCTCACACATGCCATGTTCCTCCTTGGCTCCTCCTCAGTGGGAGCTTTGCCCTGCCTCCTGCAGGAGCGGAGGGAGACAAAAATTGCTCTGCATTGTGAATTGAATGACAGACTTTGATTTTTCACTTCATTTTCTTTCCTCAGTGTGCAGAGTGTTAAAGAGCAGCCCTGTTTCTTCCCGTGGAATGACTATCAGGTTCAAACAGTGCCGCCTCAGGGGATTTGCTCTCCTTCCTCAGCTGACTAGCAGGGTGCATATATGGACATATAACTAAAGCATTCTTGAGGTAAAAAAAAAAAAAGCTAAGGTTGACAGGTGGGTGAGGAAGCCCCAAGGCCTCACCTGCTCAGCTTCTTCTTGGCCGCTGTCTTTGGCAATTCTTCCTCCAGTGCACGGGACAGGAGCCCTCCGCCCTCTGGGAATAGCTCAGAGAATCTCTTTAAGATAGGCAGCCCCGAGACAGAAGGGAATGGCTGAGGGATTGGGATGAGTTTCTTGGCCTGCTGAGGGAAGGGAGTTAGGACCATGTACAAAAACCAAGGTACATCTGTCATGCAATCCCAGCTGCTAACATGCTTAATCCAGATTTCTGACTTCTCGCAGACTTGGCCTGCTTGGCACCAGGACCACCTTCTATCATGGCAGCTGCAGGTCAGAGCTAACTCGAGGCTGCCCCCTTGTGCCAAGATAGGGCTATGCTGCCCCCAGATGGCCACCAGCCTTCCATCCTTCCTCTGCCTCCAGGCCTAGAGTTTGTGAGTCCTGCCCTGGACTACAGGCTCCTTGAAGGGAAGAACAGCTTGCGCCTCTTTTGGAGAAAAAAATTACACTTTTGGGTTTATCGACTCATTAAAATGCATGGCAAACCTGCTAATACACACATATTAACACCCTGCAGAGAAGAGGAGACAGGAGAGCTAAGGAGATTGCTCAGTAGTTAAAGCACTTGTTTACAAAGCCTGCCAACCCAGGTTCGATTCCCCAATACCCTCATAAATCCAGATGTACAAAGTGACATGTAATCTGGAGTTTGTTTTCAGTGTCAAGAGACCCTGGCTTGCTCGCTCTCTCGCTCTCTCTCTCTCTCTCTCTCTCTCTCTCTCTCTCTCTCTCTCTCTCTCTCTCTCTCTCTTTCTCTCTCTGTCTGTCTCTTGGCTCTGCACAATAATAACTATATGGCATTATGTCCATATAGAATGCCCAAGAGAATGGGGGAAAGAATGAAAAACCACTTCTTTAGATGAGAAGGCCTGAAGAATCAGGTGGCGGTGGGCATTAAGAATGATTGTAGAAAAACGGGGGTGTACAGAGGTGTTGGGGAAAAGAAAGAGGTTTAAAAGCAAACACAGGGCTAGGAATACAGCTCAGTAATAGAACGCCTTAAAACCCTGCACCACATTTAGCAAGTGTGGTGGCACACACCTGTAATCCCAGTGCCTAGGAGATAGAGGCAAGAAGACTTGGCTTCACAGCAAGTTCAAGTACAGCCTGAGCTACATGAGACCTTGTAATGATAAATAAAGGAAACAAATTCAAACCACATGGAGCCAGTTAGAGCCAAGTAGAAAATGTGGCCGATTTCTGATCTCATGTCTGTCTGTCATGTATGGAGATCAAAGGACTCTTCCAGGTGTGAGTCCTGTCCTTCTACCTTGTTTGAGATGGGGTCTCTCCTGCTGTTTTGCCACTGCCAACACGAAGCCAGCTGGTCCATGCGTTTCGGGGTTCTTCATTCTGTGGTGGATGAGATCATGGTGTGTGCTACTTGTGCCTAGTATTACATGGGCTCTTATGTGGGTCCCAGGGCTCTAAGCTCTGACCACCAGGCTCGCATAACAAGTACTTGGTACCACTGAGCAATCTCCTCGTACTTATGTCTGGGTATTAATGGGCTGTGGCATCCTACCATCTAGCCCAGTCTCAATAAACAGTGGGTCCTCAGTATGCTCATCAGATGCAAACAGTAAAAAAAAAAAAATTATTATGGGATCATGGGTCTTCTTGTGTCATAGTCAGACACATTGTTGGGATGAATCTCCAAACCAGGCACAATTTGGGGGAGGAAAGCATTTATTGAACAGATCCAGGGGAAGTTAAGGAAAAGGCTGGTTCCCTTTTACAGAAGCAGAGAGAGAAACAGCCCCTCTGGAAGCAAGCAAGCAAGCACACTGTAACATTGTAATTCACAAAATGCAGAACTGCCAGAGCTGGTTCCAGCTTTTCTTTTGCATATCTATCCCTAGTATTTTGCATCCAAATTAGAAAGGGCCAGTCCCCAGGAGGCTAGGCCAAAGTGACACTTCCTCCAGCCAAAAGCCTGGAGACAATTAACAATTTAATAAACACAATTATAATAAATTCTATTGGGAGACATTATTCAAACTATCACATCTTGTTTGATTTTTCTTAGAAACATGTATGTAGTTTTTTCTGGTGATTTTTTTTTTTCATGAATGATTCTACCCCCTAATACCCTAACAGCAGTTAGGGTTACTTCTTCAGAGGGGGTATTGTGATAGGTTAGGGTGACTGGGACCCAAAGGTAACCAGGAGTGTCCTTGATTTGTACTTCTAGACAGGTTATCTCATGCCTGACCCCCCTCTCCTTGAGTGGAAGGTGTCTCTTACTAGAGTTCAAACCTAATCCTGAAACTGATTGATCAAAGATAGTCCAACCGCTATCTCTCTGACTTACCTAGCCCAGGGGATATAGTCACCTGAAACAGGAAGTTTGTTCTCTTTTTTTCCTTATGGCTTGCCAACAGAGAAATATCTAAATCTCTTGGTCTAGGTAAGACCCCCTCACCACAGCCGTAATGGGCTGTGGTGAGGGGGCTTGGGGTTCTTTGCTACATGAACCTTTTTTCCCTCATGATGGGAACCCGTTTATATCTTTCCTTCTTTTTCTTGTTTGGCTGACCAGCACAGATTTTATAGATATGTAGCTCAAACCTCCCCCACATTCTCTCTTCCTCACTAGTGGCTGGAGATCTCTGTAATTTCTCATTTCTTTTTAAATAAAGTCTCTCACTATACTTTATCCTCTGGTGGTCTATAATTTAATTCTTTAATTTTATAAAACAAAAATCCAGGTACTTTTAAGTTTTAAGGTACATTAAAATTAACTTGGAACCCCAGCTTTCGGGGAACCCCAGCTCTCCCATTACACAACATGTATACATACATACACACATATATAGTTATATATCACTTAATTAACTGGGATACTTTCTGAGAAATGTGTCATTGGGCAATTTCATCATTCTAAGTGGTATACAGTTGCTCCCTGTGACCTCTTGTTGGAATCAAGAGATGCTGTCAATATAAGATCTATGGGGCTATTACTAATGTCGCATGGCAGGCTGGTATAGTTAATTTGTGTTTATATAAGGAGGAGTGCATTCTAAAATAAGAGGAACTGTTATTGTATGGGACATACATCAACCAGTACTTCAGTAGCTTATTACCATAGGAAAGGATTATGTAGTCACAAAATGTGGGGTTAGACTTTGTACGTGTCTAGTAGTGTGGCAGGCTGGTTTACACCAGGTTCACCACAGGCCCCGAGCTCCAACATCTGGAGGGAAGAAATGTTTCAGTTCCTTGTGTGTTGTCAAGGACCACCCTTGTCTGTGGGGTCTGTGACTTCACAGGTTAGCCTGCTCACATGAGAAAGGAAGCTACAAACTCTCCCTTGAAGGGATCACTGGTAAATGGGAATCTTTACGTTGTCGAGAAGCTGCTTCTCGATTCCTGTTCTGGCTTCATATAGTTCTTACTGCCAATGATGCTTTTGGAATAAAACATGTTGTTTAATTTTAAGGCATTTATTGCCTTAAATTTGTTTAGTAAACCAAAGGATTTTAGACTTATATCCTCACCTCAAAAGAAAAGCAGAGCTCCTTTTGTATTATGAGAGTAAAGATGATATTTAACATACATTAAATTCTAAATTTGCAAGTTGAGCGAGATAGGACACAGTAAATGTCATTTTTATGCTAAAGCAATAGCCATGAATTTAGTGTGAAGGGTCACATCCTGAATGAGTGGGGTTTGTTTTCTGTTACCACTCCCCAGCTCTGTCACTGAATAGAGAAAGCAGATTGAGAGAGTGTGCAAAGAATTGAGGACATTCCTGTCCTGGTGAAACGTTTTACAAGGAACCAAGAGAACAAAGGGCCCATTTGGCCCAGGGTTGTGGTTTGCCGACACTTGTGTTAGAGTATTTTTGTCACATTTCCCCCAACAAAGCCATTTTTTTTCTGGCCTCCTGAGCCGGTGTATGGTTTAATGGAAAGGTGTACAGTCACATTCCCAATTACAGCTGTCAAGCACCATGAAGGTTGTTTCTAAGTAGAGTTTGACCTTACTGTTTATTTGCATTTCGTTTTTAGCCCATAAAAATATGCAGCACTCTAAGCATGTTGCATTTTCTTACTTGATATAACTAAGGTTGTCCTGAAACTTTTTCACCTCCTTAGGAAAAAATATTTGAGTGCATGCACAAGCACGTGTGTGTGTGTGTGTGTGTGTGTGTGTGTGTGTGTGTGTGTGTGTGTGTGTGTGTAGGCACACCAGAGTCTCTTGCCACTGCAAATGAACACAAGACACATGTGCCACTTTTTGCATCTGGCTTTATGTGGGTTGCCGCGGATTTGAACCCGGGCCCAACAGGCTTTGCAAGCCAGCAGCTTTAACTGCTGCATCATCTCCCCAGTCTTGTATCCTTTCAGGTAGGCCTACAGTTAACGTGTCTTATCTTTTGATTTACTCAATAATGCTCTGAGACAAGGAAGTCATTTTAAAAGTGCATGAATCAAAATCAATTTTCTCATACAGTAGTAGGAGATGGATTTCGTGAGGTTGAAAGTTTCACTATTGGTTGTTTTTCTATATGGTGTAGATACCAAGAATAAATGGTTTGTGGATAGAAATGACCATCCATGAGGTAAGCAGGTTTCTGGAAGTGTTCCTTTGAGCCACAGAAGACTTGAAAACATCACCCAAGTTACCTCCCTCCTGTCAGATTGTTTCAGAATTTTTGTCCCCCAAGGCTTTCTATACTCAGGGGTATTCCAGACACTTCCTGTTCAATACTAGATGCTTCTTCCCAGTTTTGTTTCTTGTTGCTTCTTCCTGAGCTGCAGGAAGCACAGGGTACTATGAGCAATCTGTCCTCCTTTTCCTGCTGACCTGACTAACCTTAGCCACTCTGGACCCAGCTGTCATCCACATTCTGCTTTATTTTTGTTTAAGGGCCTCTATGATGTTAAGTACCTTTCTCAGGCTTGTAAGTAAAGTTTAAAGCACTCTGGATACACACTTTTGTATTCATTCTGCACCAAGTACTTGTTAAGTATTTAAGCAATTCCTTGGTGATATATAGTCAGACTTTGTATTGAGGGAATGGCAGTTAATGTTGAAATGGAGGAGACAGACCATCGTCCTGTAAATAATGAAGTCAGAGTGGAGTAAACAAAATCACAGGAGGGATTGGCTCTGACCTCCAGCTTAGTGTTGGGAATGACCCAGCTATTCAGGGACTAGAAAGAGAGCTCCAGGCAAGTGAGGGAGGTGTGCAGGGCTCTCAGGAGTCAGGTATTTGGTATATTCAGAAACTAGGAAAAGGACCAGTCATTCTGGGGTGTGGTGAGCAAGGAGTCCAGTGGTATAAGCCAAAGTCCAAGAGGAGGCTGGGCCACGTGGCCACTTTTAGTGCAGTGGGAACCTTCTAGGAAATTTTACATAAGAGAATTCATTTTATGCAAGTATTCTCACTGCTCTGCTTAGTTAAGCTTCCCAGAGTGAAGCATAGGCTGGTGGCTGGTACATCACCTAGTGAATATATTGTATTGTAGGACATTGTAGAGGAGAGATGTTAATAGCTTTAGGAACACAGGTGTGGTGCTTTGAACAGAAAATGTCCCCCATAGCCTTATGTGTTTGTGATTAAACCTTATGCATAATCCCCAGATGGAGGAGCCTTTGGGAAGTGCAGCTTGGCTGGAGGTGTGTCACTGAAGGTGGCCCTGGAGATTTTGTAGTTCAGCCCACTTGCCAGTGCTAGCTCAGCTCATGCTTTTTTAATCATATTCCTGTGCATGTGCCTGTGGATGTGTATGGGCACACCAAGGCGCCACTGTGAATGAACACCACACACTTGCACCAATTTTTTGTGCCTGGCTTACATTCAGTGAATTGAACCCCGGCTAACAGGCTTTTGCAAGCAAGTGCCTTTGACTGCTGAGCCATGTTCCCCTAAGTTCACTCTTGAAGCTTCTTCCCTGCTGCTGTGACAAGATGTGACGCCCTGCTGTCTATTCTTGCCATGCTTTCCCACCTTGAGGAAACTTCCCTCTGAAACTGCAAACTGAAATAAACCCTTTCCTTCCTAGCTGCTTCTGCTCAGGTGGCTTGTCCCAGCAAGACGATAACTGCTATGACAGGTAAAAGGTGTGTTCTAAAGGCAGTCTAGAAGGATTAAAGATGAGGTGTAAGAAATGAAGAAACGGATCTACTATTTACTGTCAAGCACTGGGTAAATGTTATTATTTATGACATGGGGAAAGAAGAAGGAAAACACATTATTGGTGGAGAGTTTTTCTTTTTCTCTTTGTTGGCTAGGTAAAGTTTGAAAGGCTTTTAAATAAAATACCTAAGTAGGACTGTCCAGTTGATTGTCATAGAGGTCTGGTGTAGAATGCCTTAGTGAATGTAAAACATAGGCGTGCTGAGGCTTACTGGAATGCACCTATCTAGAGTCTTCCAGCTACTCAGATGTCTAGCCAGCACCCAGAGTCCTACCATTTCACTTCCTAACTTTAGAATGTGCTACTTCTGAGGAAGGGGTCCACACTCAGTGACCTTTGAACCTATTAATATCTGACTAGCTACATGAGTCTCTTATTTTTTTAAAAATATTTTATTCATTTTCAAGCAGAGAGATACAGAGACAGAGAGAGAGACAGAGAGAGAGAGACAGAGAGAGAGAGAGAGAGAGAGAGAGAGAGAGAGAGAGAGAGAACACACCAGGGCCACCACCTTGTGGGTCTGGTTTATGTCGGTCCTGGGGAATTGGACCCAGGGCCTTAGGCACTGGAGTCAAGTGCCTTAACCACTGAGCCATCTCTCCAGTCCGAGTCTCTTTTTTTAAAAAATGAAGTGTTTATTTATTTTTATTTTATTTTATCTCTATTGTCAATAATTAGATACATTGTATGAGAAAATCTTGTGGTGGTACTCCCATTTCCCTCCTCTCTGTCCCCCCCCCCCCCCCCCCCCCCCCCCCCCCCCCCCCCCCCCCCCCCCCGCATACTTGATCAGTCCATGGGGTAGGGGGCTATGAATTGCACAAGAGGTAGCCAGTTTTTTTCTCCTTTGTGTTTCCTAGGGTGGGGGCAATGTCTCTGGATATTCGCCCCCATCATGGCTTTTACATTCTTTCTGCCCCCTCTGGTGGGTGAGTTTTAGGTCTGCTTTATTGTTGAGATCTTAAGTGTCTCTGGACTTCTGCTTTGGGTTGTGTTGGGTATCTTTGGTGTCTGTCTCTATTGTCCTTTCCTGGGTTATCTGACTCACTGTGGTGATAGGTCTTCTGTTTATCTCACCACTTTCACATAGGTTTTGTTTGGATCCTGTGTGGTTCATCTCCTGCCAGGATGTCAGCCATCATCCCATGTATTGTTAGTGGAATTGGGTTGTCCACAGCTCTCTCTGCCTTCTGAAAAATACAAACAGAATCTCCATGGGAGAGTGAGATCAGTATAGGTTAAATGAGACAAACATTGCTTATTTGGCAAGATTCCAATGGGTATAGGCTCTCTGTAGCTCTCTGGTAGTGGGAATTTCCCTTTGGAGCCTGGGTTCTTAGACCCCATGAGATTTTTCCATAGATGCCAGTTCCAGTTAAGAGTTCCTTGCCACTGAGCAGATCTCTTAGCCAATCAGTAAGCTATTGATTACTCACCTATGTTTGGTGCCACTATTGCACAGATGAACACTTCTTGACTTGATGGTCTCTTTCATATCAGTGTTTTCAGCATTCTTGTGACATTAGTCTGTATTATATATTATTGGTCTCTGCTTTCTCCAAATATCATTGACCAATTTCCCCTGGCGCCTCATGTAACACTTTCCAGCATTACACATGATACATCCCGGGAACTGGTTATCATACTGGATCTAGCAGGGTCTCTCAGTGTTGTGTGATGACTGTCTGTGGTTTCTTCAGCAATAGGGTCTTACCTTTGGCTGGGACAGGTAGGTATTCAAGAACTTTGACAGAAGCCTGTCTTGTTTTGGGTACCTCATGGGTCTCTTTGATCAACAGCTCAGTGTGGGAAGGAACCTATGGCTGAGACAGAGACTTGCAGGCCTGAGCAATTTTTCTTGAGATTAGGCTTCCTCCTATTTTATTCATGGCCCCTCTTACCAGGCAATGCCCACAGCTTCCTCAGCAGCTTACTGTGTGAAAGTAAGGATTTTATGGTATTGATTTATTATTGGTTTAGTTTATTTTATAAGTTTCCCTGCCCTCCCATCCCCCCAATTCCTTCATCCCCTTTTACAGTCTCTCAATTCACCTGTCAGGTTTGCTTGGAGTTTAAGCTTATCCTGGTTAGGAACTGCATATGAGGGAAAATAAGTGGTGTTATTTCTCTGTTCTTGTGGCAGCTTACTAAGTAAGATCTGTTCCAAGTCTGTCCACTTTTCTTTAAATTTCATTATGCCATTTTTACTTTCAGCTGAGTAGAATTCCATAGTGTAAATATACTACAACTTTCATATTCATTCGTCCAGTGATGGGCATTTGGGTTGATTCCAATTCTTAGCTATTAGGAATTGAGCTGCTATAAACATGGTTGAGCAAATGTCTCTGTGCTGAGCCATCAAATCTCGAGGGTAGATGCTCAGTAGAGGGATAGCTGGGCCCGTTAGTAGCTCTATATCCATCCTATTCAGTAGCCTCCACAGTGTTTTCCATAGTGGTTGTACAAGTTTGCAATCTTACCAGCAGTAAATGAGGGTTCCTTCCCCCGCACCCACTGCATCCTCCCCAGCATTTATTGTTGTTGGATTTTTTAATGATTGCCATTCTGATTGGAGTAAGATGGAATCTCATTGTAATTTTGATTTGCATTTCCCTGATGATTAAGGTTGATGAAAACTTTCTTAAATGAGATGTGGCCATTTGTTTCCTCCTCTGTGAATTCTCTGTTGAGATCAATGCCTAATTTTTTGAGAGGGCTGTTTGATTTTTTTATTATTTAATTTTTTGAGTTGTTTGTAAGTTCTAGATATTAGACCTCTGTCCATGATATTGCTGGTGAAGATTATCTTCCAATCTGATGGTGGTCTTTTGGGTCTGTGTATGGTATTTGTCTGTACATAACCCTTTAAGCTTGATGAGATACCATTGGTTAAGGGATTGTTGCACTTCCCGGGTTACTGGAGGTTTATTCAGGAAGTTTTTCCCTACTCTTATCTTGTGGATAGTTCCTCCTGTTTTTTCTTTCAAGGTTTTCAGAGTTTCAGGTCTTATGTTGAAGTCTTTGATCCATTTGGAGTTGATTTTTGTACATGGTGAAAGGAGTGGGTATAGTTCTTTTTTTTTTTTTTTTTTACAAGTTTTTATCCAGTTTGTCCAGCACCATTTGTTGAAGATGCTGTCTTTATGCCAGTGAATGTTGTTGGCACCTTTGCCAAAGATCAAATAACCATAGTTACTTGAACTAAGAGCGGGGTCTTCAATTCTGTTCCTTTGGTCTGTCTGTCTGTTTTTATGCCAGCACCATGCTGTTTTTGTTACTATGGCTTTGTAGTATATCTTTAGATCTGGAATGGCAATACCACCTGCAGAGTTTTTTTTGTTTTGTTTTTACTAAGGATAGATTGGCTATCTGAGGTTTTTTGCTGTTCTAAATGAATTTTGAGATTATTTTTTTCTGTGTCTGTAAAGAATAAAGCTGGGATTTTTATTTGTATTTTGCTTTTGAAAAATTGCCATTTTTTACTACATTCCACCTATCCAGGAGCAGGGAATATTTTTCCATCTTTTCCCATTCTTCTCTATTTCCTTCTTGAGCATTTTTATGTTTTCATTATACAAGTCTTTCACAGCCTTGCTTAGTGTTATTCCAGAGTATTTGATATTATTTTTTTGAGGCTATTGAAAATGGGACAGTGTCACTGATTTTATTTTTCTGTATTTATGTCATTTGCATACAGGAAGACTACTATTTTTTCTATGTTAATTTTCTATCCTGCCACATTGCTAAAGGAGTATCTCACTTTCAGGAGCTTTCCTTTAGATCATGTCATCTGTAAAAAGGGATAGTTTCACTTCTTCCTTTCTAATTTGTATTCCTTTTATGTCCTTTTCCTATCTTATTGCTTGCGTTACTGTGTTGAAGAACAGTAGTGAGAGTGGACATCCCTGTCTTGTTTCCGAATTTAGTGGAACTCCTTGAGTCTTTCCATATTGAGTATGATTTGGGCGTTAGGAGATGTGTATATTGCCTTTATTATGTTGAGGTATAAGCCCCTATGCCCAGTTCTCCAGTGTTTTGGTCATGAAGTGATGTTGAATTTTGTTGAAGGCCTTTTCAGCATCGATTCAGATGACCGTGTAGTTCTTGTGGTTAAGTTTATTAATGTACTGGATTATATTGATTGACTTCTGTATGTTGAACCATCCCTGAATCCCTGGGATGAAGCCTACCTGGTTCAGGTGGATAATACTTTTGATGAGATATTGTATTCAGTTTGCAAGGATTTTGTTCAGAATTTTTGTTTCTTAGTACATCGGGGATATAGGTTTATAGTTTTCCTTTCTTGTTGTGTCTTTGTCTGGTTTTGGTATTATGGTGATGGTATCTTCATAGAAGGAGTTTGGAAGCATTCCCTGTTCTAGTACATGAAAAAGCTTCAGAAACAGTGCTTTTAGTTCTATAATGAAGGTTTAGTAAAATAAGGCTGAAAATCCATCAGGTCCTGGACTTTTCCTTTGGGGGAGGTCTTTTATTACATTTTTCTATCCTGATGGATGTGATAGGTTTATTTAGGAGCTTTATCTGCTATGGGTTAAGCTTTGGTAGGTGATAGGTGTTCAGGAATTCATCCATTTCTTCCAAGTTCTCCAATTTTGTGGAGTATAGGTTTTGGAAATATGATCTGATGATTCTTCCAATTTCATTGGTATCTATGTGATGTCTCCCTTTTCACTTCTGCACCTGAGTACAGAAGCTGTGGCAGCTGGTGGGAGGCCTGAAGAGAAAGCTGTAAGGCTGGAGAATAGGGAGCCGTGGGCCTGAAGTCCTGGGAGAGAGGAGAACTGTGGTCTTGGAGGCCTGGGAGAGGGGAGAGTGCAGGTCCCAAGGCCTGGGGGATAGGAGAGAGGGCAAATACATGAATTGCTCTGCATTGTTGCTCCTAAATACTATTTCCCATATTACTTCTTGCCATGATAACCTTACACACACCCCTCACACACACATACAGATACAAAAAAGAACTTGGATATTGTTGTAAGTGTAGTAAGTGGTGAAAGCTGTTACAAAATTTTGGGCCTAGGTACTAGATGTGTGAACAGTAGGGCAGGAAGGCAAGAATGGAGAGGAGACTAGTTAGGGTGTCGCCACTGTGGTCCTGGCTGGGCTGGGCTCCAGATGGGAATTACCTAATTTTAGGTGTATTTGAAGATTGATTTGCATGTGTACATGAGTGATGGGAAGTATAAAAACAGAAGATTCGGGATGTGGAATGGTAGTCTAAAAACTTAGTAACAGTGCCTTTATAAACTGGGAATCTAGTTCAGTGGCAGGGTGCTTGCTTGTCTAGCGTGTGCAAAGCCTGGAGGTTCCATCCTGGCACTACATGGAAAAAAAAGAAGTAAAATAAAGACTTCCATATTTTTGACAAAGGACTGGGGCAGGTAGAGGCAACTAAGAAGGGATTTGGGAAGGGTTGGTTTTGGTGGATTGAGGCTTTCTGTTTAGACAACAGTAAGTTCCAGGTGATCATTAAACAAGTAAGTAGAGATGTTATGTCTGTTGGTTTGGGCTTGGATGCCAGGAAACATGTTTAGGTTAGAGAGATAGAATGTGGGAGCTCTTGTTATACAGTAAACATTTAAGATAGTTAAGTCCTTTCAGAAGACTTCTGTAAGAATACTTCAGAAGTTAGATTCTCAATGGATAAGAGAATAGAGAAGAAAAGTAAATCTGACCCTTGGGCCCAAGGATAAAGAAACATATGCAAATTGGGGATAATAGCTCATTGTTTGCCCACTGAATAATGTAACACATTATGGATAATAAATATATATTTAAGATTAAAAAAAAGAAACATATGCAAAGGGATCCTATAATATTTGAATATTTCTAAGTAATTTTAGGTATACTTTTCCTAAAACAAAGTTAGTTACCTGTTTCATGAATTGGGACAAATGTGTAGATTGGCATAATTGCCACTCATAGTGAGAGACAGGACCTTTCTTTCAGGCCAAAAAGTCCCTTCATGCAGTCAGTCCACCCAAGCCCTACAGTGAGTGAATCACTCTTGTTGTATTTTGGATATCAGTCTTTTGTCAGCTAGATAAATTGTGATTTAAAAAAAACAACAACTATGACCCGACTTTTCATTTCCTTAGGGATGATTTTAGCAGAGTAGAGTTTTAAATTTTTGATAAAAACAATTTTGCATTCTTTAGAAATTTCATATTTTGGATCCAGGCATGATGGTGCAAGCCTTTAATCAGAGCACTCAGAAGGAAGAAGTAAGAGAATTGCTGTTAGTGTGAGACCACCCTGAGACAACATTGTGAATTCCAGGTCAGCCTGGGCTGAAGCGATGCCTTATCTCAAAAAAAAAAAAAAAAATATATATATATATATATATATATATTGAATAACTTTTGTGTCTTTTCTAAGAATTTTTTTTCCTGCCCTAGGTTATAAATATTTTCTCTTAGGTAGGTTTGGTGTGTGTGAATGTGTGGTATGCACACACCTGTATGTGCAGGTGCATGTACCCTATGCACACATGTGCAATGGCCAGTGGAAGATATTGGGTGTGCTTCTCTGTGACTTTTCCACCTCAATTCCCTGAGACAGTCTCTTGCTGATCCTGGAGCTCCCTGTTTTTTCAGTTAGACTGGCTGACCACAGAGCTCCACAGAGCCTTTTTTAGTGTTGGGTTATAGGCCTGTACGGCCATGCCTGGCCTTTGACATGGGTTCAGGGGATTGAACTCAGTCCTTCATGCTCGTGTAGTCAGCACTCTTACCCTCTGAGCCATCTCCCATCCCCATCTTATAGATATCCTTCAGTTTTAGTTTTGTGCGTAGGTCAGTGATCCATATTGAGTTATAGATTATGAGGGCAAAGGTTCATTTTTTTCTATATGTATATGTCCCACTTCTTACGGCTTCGACCACCTCTGGGAATGAAGCTTCACACATGGGCCTTTGGAGGTCATTTCCCAGACAAGCTATGGCACCACACATGTGGCTTTATTTCTGGACTATTTTTCTGTGCATTGATCGACCACACTGTCTTGTTTATTGATTCCTAGTCTCTTACAAAATACACATAAACCACTAAAACCAAAGCACACAAGCTAGCTATCCTAGGAAATATGGATGGAAGGGGACAGCAGATAGGAGAAAGCTAAGTGAGCATAAGATGTGCAGGTAGGTCATAGAGGAAGGGTCAGAACAGTCAGGACCTCCAGGCATCTACCTTCTTTAAGTGTGAGAAACAGATTTCAAAGGGTGGTAACTCTTTTTTAAAAAATCACACAGGTAAAATGATAAGGTTGTTATTTAAATTTTTGTTTGAGAACTTCAGAAAATAAAGTTTGATTTCAGTACGTTAAAACACTTGTGAGTAATTTTTTTGTTTTGTTTTGTTTTTGTTGTTGTTGTTTTGACTGGGTTTTTGTTTGTTTGTTTTGTCCCATCAGGATTTTGAGCCCTTTGGTGCTGTTACCTGTTTTCCTCACTGGAGAATTCTTTTTCAGTTCCATCAGCTTTTCTAGTTCATTAATTCCCATAGTCTCTTAGCACCTTATTTTTCTTTGAACAATTTCTACTTTGTATCTGAAACCTAAGAGAATAAACACCTTAGATGTGGTTTCATCTTTGTAATGAGGCAGTAATTCAATAGTTGTTTTCTAATAAGAAAATGTTCTTCTCTAGAATTCAGAGCCAGTATAGCAAGCAACCAGCTTACCAGCATCAGTAAAGGAGCAGGGCTCTTGTGCTGTGCAATTCTTAGCCTGTTTGGTGCCTCCTGTGTGCAAGATGATGACTGCAGCTGTCATAATGTCCATATGTATGGTCAAAAGAAGGCAAATGTATGAAAAGTCACACTTACTTAGCTTCCTCCTCATGCGCTTTCTTTTCAAGAGAAATGTCACAGTGCAATGGATATAATGCAAACTACAGCCATAATCTTGAGCTTTTTAATAGTTAGGGTGTGTGTGTGTGTGTGTGTGTGTGTGTGTGTGTGTGTGTGTGTGTGTGTGTGTGTGTGGTTTTCAAGACAAGATCTTTCATGTATTCCAGGTTGGCTTCAAACTCCCTATATAGCTGAGGATGGCCTTGGACTTCTGATCCTTCTGCTTCCATCTCCCTAGTCCTGGGAGTAGAGGTGTGGCTCTCACACACTGATTATGTAGTGCTGGTGCTAGGGATTGAACCCAGGGCTTTATGTATACTCAAGTATTCTACCAACTGAGCTACATTCCCAGCCAAAAGTTCTATTATTTACTTTAAAAACAAAAGTAATATTTTTAATTAACTTGTAGTATGTTTTATTTTTCCTAATCATTGTAGTCAACTTACTCTGTTGCTGCACAGAAAGAACCCAGACAAATCGGCTTGTGGAGGAATGGGTTTATTAGGCTTTCGGACTCAAGGGGAGACTCCATCCTGGCAGGGAAAATGATGGCATGAGCAGAGGGGTGGACATCAACTCTGCCACAGCACTGGAAATAGTGGCAGGAAGGTGTGCCAAACACTGGCAAGGGGAAGCTGGCTTATAACCCCATAAGCCTGTCCCCAATAACACAGCTCCATCGAGGTTGTAAAATCCAAATTGCCATCAGCTGAGGATCAATTACCCAGAACACATTCATTTGTTTGTGGGGGACACCTGGATCAAACCATGACACTGATATATGTAGAAGAACATTTGAAAGTGTAATCACATGTTGGAGAGATGTCTCAGCAGTTAAAGACACTTGCTTGTAAAGCCTGCCAGCCTGGGTTCATTTGTAGTAGCAGGAGGCCCTGGTGTTTTCTCCTTGCAAATAAATAATAAAAAAGTGTAATGAGTATAAATTTTAATGAAGAATTTTAAATTTGGGAGGGTTGCTTATTATTCAAAACCTTAGGTATATTTTATAGTTAACATCATAACTCAGTTTAGACTAGACACATTTCAAGAGCTCAGCCACTTCATGTGGGTAGTTAAGTGAAAGTCTTTAACCACTAACTGGCTTTTTTGGAAATAAAAAAAAATGTGTGTCATTTGGCAGTTAGCTTTCTATACCTGTGAGCTTCACATCTGTGGATTCAGCCAAATGTGGGTGGAAAATATTTGAAAAAATTGCTTTGTACTTAACACAGTCATACTTTCCCTAAACAGTACAGTGTAGTCGTTTTTGTAGCATTCACATTAAGTATTGTTGTAGTCAGCTCCACATTGTTGGGACGAATATCCAAACCAGGCATAGTTCATGGGAGGAAGGGTTTATTTCAAGCTTACAGATCCATTCCATCCATGGCAAAAGAAACTGCTTCCATGTATCTAAGCAGATAGAAGCAACCAAAATAGCCCGTGAAAACCAAAAGTCACAAGCACAAATGACAACAAACAATAGGGACTGGGGCAGAGCTCAAAACCTGTGTGCATACCTTTTGGCTGGAAATCAGATCCTCCCTCAGGGCATTGTCCTCCAGCCAGGCAGCTAGAGATCCAAGTTACAAGTTTTAATAAAATACTTGAGTCTATGAGGGACATGCATTCAAACTATCACAAGTGCTATATATATCATAGAGATGATTTGAATTACATAGAAGGATGAGTATAGTTTCCATGCAAATACTGTACCATTTTATAAAATGGCCTTGAGCAGTACTAATATTTGGTATCTGGAGCTAGTTCTGGAATTAGTCCCTGTGGATACTGAAAGACAATGAAAATTTACAAATGACATGAATCTGAAATATGCAATGTATAAACAGTATATATACACTACCTTATCAATTCTCTGTACACAGTTCCCACAGTACTTTTATTGACTTTTGCCAAATTCTCGTAGCTAACCTATGATTTCAAGCTAACTCCAAATGCTCAGTAAAGTAGCTGCATATGTCACTGGGGAATTAGTGTGTTTTCAACATGAATTTTGATTGATGTTTTGTATATAGTGATGGTGTTTGTTACTGTCTTGGGGGGTAATGTCTATAATCATGTGAATAATTACGGTGTTCATCATCACTTTAATCCTAAATTAGGGTCAGTACACTTTTCCTATTAAAGGCTGAGGTAGTAAATATGTTGGGCTTTGAAGGCCGTACTGTTACAGTTATAAGACAAAAGCAGATATAGACTGTAAGAAACAAATGGGCATGGTATAACCAAATTAAAATGTACACATAAAGACAGGTGGTAGATGAGATTCATCCCACAGGCTACAGTTGACAATCTGGGTTTAAATGATTAGATTACCATGTTTGTCAGTTTCACCATGGTAAGATTTAAAGCTACTATTTGGAGTCCCTGAATATGGACTTGGGAAGAATTGCTCACTTGGTACATCATTTTATAGTATTTTCATGTTTATGTTACAGTCCTTAAATTACACAATTTTGTCATAACTGTGGTAGATGAAATAAGATAGTGAAATTGTCATCTCAGAGAGTATGTACAAAATTTGATGTACACTGCAAAATCACCCACATGAAAGATTTTAAAATTCCATCCCCAGGACTGGACGTGTAGCTCAGTTGGTACAGTGTTTGTCTAGTATGCACAGAGCCCTCTGTTCAGTCCCCAGCATCTCATAAACTGGGTGCATACCAATAATCTCAGCACTCTTCTATTTGGGTAATCTTGTAATCTGTTTTTTTTTTAAAAGACTATGTTCTAGACCCCATGGCATATTCTTTTACGGGTTAGAATGGGGCAAGTCTTCCTTATGTGTGTTATTTCGTTTTCTAGAATTCCTTGAAAATCAGCTAGTTAGGTGCCACCCAAAGCCTTATTAGAATTTTGATTGAGATTATAATGCAAATTTAGTGATAAATTTCAAAGACTATAATTTAATATTATTTGAGTCTTCAAATCTGAAAGTAGGTTAATGTCATGCAGCACACATGCCTTTTCTTTCCCACTCCACTTTTCCTATGCTCCCCTCAGGAGTTACTGGGATCTTAAGGCTCACAAGATCCTGAATGTTTAGACTTTAAAAAAAATTATCTGAGAGAGAAGGAGGAAGGGAGTGAGGGAAGAGAAAGAAAAGAATGAATGGGTGAATGAATGAATGAATGAATTGGGCATGCCAGGACCTTCTGCCACTGCAAACCAACTCCAAATGCATGTGCCACTTTGTGCATCTGGCTTTATGTATATAGGTACTGGGGAATTGAACCCAGGCCTTCAGGCTTTGCAAGCAAGCACCTTTAATTGCTGAGCCATTTCTTCAGCCCTAGACTTTTTAAAATTTATTGTTTATAAGTAGAGGGGGGGATAGAGAGAGGGAGAGAGAGAGAGAGAATGGGTACTCCAGGGCCTCTTGCCACTGGAAATGAATCCAGATGCATGCACTACTATTTTAGACTTTACATGGGTACTGGGGAATTAAACCTAGGCCATCAGGCTTTGCAAGCAAATGCTTTTAACCTCTGAGCCATCTCTCTAGCCTCTAGACTTTTTCTTTTGCACACAAATGTGCACATGTATGTTTGGTGTGTGTGTGCATGTACTTGTATGTGTTCATGTGTATATGAGCACATGTGTGTGCATTAGCATGTGAAGGCCAAAGGACAAACGTGGGTGTTATCTTTAGAAACACCATCCGCCTCTATTTCAGACAGTCTCTCATTGCCTGGAGCTAGCCAGTGTTAGCCAGGGATTCTTTTGTTTCTGCCTCTCCAGAGCTGGAATTATAGGCACATGTTACCACCTCCAGCATATTATGTGGGTGCTAGGGATCATACTCATGCATCCCCCCCCCAAAAAAAAAAACATGTTATATACTGAGCTATCACCTCAGTCTCATTTTGACTTTTTAATGTTATGATAGTATCCTTTTACTTAAATTACCAAAAACTTTTTGTTATGTTGAAACAGTATTGAATTTTTCAGCAATATCCTACCGGCGTGTGCCACCACAGCCGGCAAGTATTGAATTTTTGAATTTTGTACTGGAGATTGATCCTAAGCTCATATATATACTGGGCAAGTGCTCTACCACTGAGCTACATACCCAACATTCTTTTTACTTTTTAATTTGAAACTGGGTTGCCCAGACTGGCCTTGTACTCTTTCGTTCTATTGCCAGGCATACCTCTGAATTGTCAGCCCTGGCCAACTCAGCCTCCCAAGCAGTGCCACTAGGCCCAGCTCCAGTTTTAGTAAACACCTATGTATCAGAACTGGTTTTGACTCATCACAGCCATGATGAATATTACTAGTCTTCTTATAGAGGATCATCCTTGAATTTATAAGGTAAACCCAAATTGATTGGCATATCTCATTATTGAAATTAATACTGGTTTTGGTGTGCCCTACTTTTATTATGGAATTATCCCTTTCAGTTATCATCTGAAAAAAATGCCTTAAACTTAGTGGCATAATAACAGTTTATTATTTTTCTCATTTCTGTGTGTTGACAAGGCTCAGCTGGGCAGTTTTGGTTGGAGTCTAATGAGATTGCTGCTGAATGCTGGCTGAGGTTTGCATCCCAGATGCTTATAAGCTTTGTGATACTGCATTTTCAGTTACCAGTTTCTGCTCTGTCGCTACCTCAAAATACAGTGGCTTAAAACAGTACACAGATATATTGCTCTGCTTATGGTTGTGTGGTTCAGGAACTGAGGAGGGGCTCAGATAGGCAAGCAGATCTCCTTTTCATGAGGTGATAGCTTCTCACACGGGCAGCAAGATGCCCCTTGATGCACCACCACATCTCTGTCTGAATGTCTGTTTCTCTCCACAGGGATCCTCAGTCTTTGCAGCCTCCACATTCAGTAGTTCCAAGATAGTTACACTCCTTTTGTGACTATCTGCCTCCAAAAGGCAAGAACTGCAGACTGCCAGGCCAGTTCTGGACTATACTTGGAATTAGCCCTCATCATTTTGTTTAAGTCAGAACTAGCAATGTTTCACTGTCCTTAAGCAGAAACACATGGGATGGGGACTAGGGATTTGGCTCAGCAAATAGAGGCATTGGCTTGCAAAGTTCCTGCCCCAGTTCAATTCCCTAGCACCCACATAAAACTAGATGCAAAGTGGCACATGCATCTGTGATCCACCACCAGCAACAATGGGAGGTGGACCCAGAGAAGCTCACAGGCTAGTTAGTCTGATGTTCATTTGCAATCTGACCTTGTCTCTAAGAAGGTAGAGCCAGGCACCTAGTATTGTCCTCTAACCTCCACATGCATGCACACACACACACACACACACACACACACACACACACACACAAGAACCAAATAAATGTTTTTAAAAAGAATAAACATACCGAAGAATATTCTTTCATCTGTGCTACAACATAAAACACATGGATGTTGTACAAGCCTGCATAATTTATTTTAGTCCTAATGATTCCCAAATCATGGAGATGGGTTGACAAGTTGTCTTCAAACTCAGGAAAGGATTGACTAGATAAGAACAAAAAGGAGGTGCTGAACATAATTCGGAATCATACAAACTTAGAGGAAACTAAGCACTGAACATAGGCAAGAGTTCCCATTCCACTTGGGCCAGCAATTCTAGATCAACCGGGCTTTGCAATCTGTACAGTGAGAAGGCCAACCTAGACTGAAAGTGGGCAGAGGAATAGGCTCTCCTCTTGATAGGGAAGCAGTTAGATTGCTGAAGAGGGTATAACATGGGAGATATGTTGTGACCGTCTTCGGGAAATGAATTCTGCTGTGTGATTTTTTTAGGAATTATTTTTGGTTTCATTTATCAGTTCTCTGAAAGCGTGTGCTCTTGTCAGGAGAAGTAATCATGAATATGCTTGCTCATGAACATTTGAATTGGGAAGCAATCTTCCCTTTTGCTTTTTTCAAAGCTTGAAAGAACTCTTTCATAAGCCACCTGGATTGCCTACATGAGCAGCTGAAGATTTTAGTTTAGACAAATTTATTGTTTTCTCCTTTGATTTCTTCTATATTGAATGTTTAGGAAGGCCCCTAATTTGAGAATATGAATATTTAGCCACAATTCCTACTTGTTATGGTTTTATATTTTATTGTTGAATCCATCTAGAATTAGTTTAGTATGAGATGAAGGCATAGCTTCCTCTCCTCCACCCAACTAATCCATCTATTCTCCAGTAATTTGCACTGCAACCTTTATTCTGTACAATGTTGCATATTCTAGAATTTATATTTGAGCTTCTATTCTTTATATTGATATGTAAGTTTATTCTCCATACTGTGTTTTTAATTGTGGTTCTATCTCAGTCATCTTAAGTTTGTGAAAGTCTCTAGATGCTTTGTCTATAAATTGTGAATGAATGTCACCTGATCCATAGTAAGGCTGTGGGATTTTAGATGTTTCTTTTTAAATTTTTTATTAAGAACTTGAAGATACGAACATATTACAAATTGGTCATATTCCCATCAGGTTATACTCTGTATGTCCCCTCTCCCCTGTCCCCTTTTCATTGAGGGCCCTCCTCAGTGGAGTCATCAGGATCATTCTGGGGTCTTGAATGTACCAGACAGTCCCTATGGGAGGGACAATGCCTTCCCTCCCCATGGTTCTTAAACATTCTTTCCTCCCACTCTTCCACAAAGTTTCTTGAGCCTTGGAGGGTTGACAAATAAGTCTCCTTGAGCTCCTGGTAGCCTCTTATTTTCTGCTTTGAAGAGTTTGAGTCTCCTTGGTGTCTACTGACATCTTCCTGGAGGAGGTTCTCAGGCTACCCATGAGAGCAGCACTCATATGTGATCCACCACTTTCTCCATAGCATTTCTTGGGCTCTGGTGGGTGTGATAGAGATGATGTCTCTGATGGATCTTCGGTCTCCCTATTATTCGCTGCCATCTGTAAAAAGCACATTTTCCATCCAAGAGTGAGAGCAACATGGATCAAAGGGGATAAACATAGACATTTAGAAGATGTGTTGCTAAGCATAACCTCTTCTTTTAGCCAAAGAACAGTGAAGGCTTCTGAGGGCATGTTTTTAAAATCCTATTAATTTGTTTAATGAATATCTGAGCAGGAATCTGTAGATAAAAGAACAAGCACCACTAATCACATCTTTTATGTTTATATTCATGACTTTCAAATATATAATTTATGTGTGACTGTCTTTCAGAAGGAATGAATAAAAGCAATAGTTAATTGCATATACTGGTGAAGATACTATTCAAGTAACCTTAAGCAGATATTAGAGATGGATTTTCATAATTAATGAAAGCAACTTATTTGTAGGCTAGATCTAGTAATTTTTAATTGAGACATGTCATTTAGTAAGTTACTTTATAATGTATTCATAAATAACATGAATCTCTATTTTTACTAATCTAGCCTATTTTTGTTTTCCAGATATTGTTTTGTGTTTGCTTTGGGATACCTCACAGTGTGCCAAATTACTAGAGTCTATATCTTTGATTATGGACAATATTCTGCTGATTTTTCAGGGTAAGATAAAAACTTGATTCAGTGGCCTGTTAATGTATTCTAACATAGTGGTGCAAAGAAACGATAGCTGCTTTTAATGGTTCCGGTGAAAAACTGTTAAGCATTTTAGTTGAAAATTCCTTTATGGTTTTAAATTTTTCTTCATGTAATTGGTCTTTTATTGTACTGTGTAAGTTACAAAAATTATCTGTGCTTTTACATTGCCTTATATAAAAATTACTAAGTACATTTACTTAGTTAAGTTTGTGTGGCATTCTGATATTTAAAGTATTCTTTAGTTCTGATAAAAATTTCAGCAAGTGTTTTTACTTATTGGAAGTCAGGTCACCTTGAACACCTACATTCATATTGGCCAGTTCTTCCCTCTCTTCTGTCTCCCTTCTCTCCTCCCTTCTTTCCAGCAAAATAGTCAAAATCACTTCTTGCTTTTGTTTCCTCAAAATGGGGGCTAGGAGTTCTCTCCACTGGATGGATCTCCTTATCATATAAAAAAAAAACCTTCGAGAGTGTTAGATGCACTAGAAGCCCTGCCCTGGGAGCTCATTCCCATGTCTGTAAAGAGATATGCTAACACATAAGACCTTGGATCCAGGCGGGCAATTGAATATTTTACCTCATATCAGGCCTGACAGCTTTTCCCATTGAATATGAAGTCGACTTTGTGAATGTTATCTTGAATCCTCTGGACAGTATTAAAATGAGCAATACTTCCAATTTAAGGATAAGCAAATTAAATATATATATATTTCTGGAAAAATACAATAGAAACAGGCCAAAATTATATGAGAAAATCACTCCTGTAAAAATGAGAATTTTAAACATATAAAATATTTTTTCCTCCTGATTGAGATTAAAATGGATTTTACTATGCAGTGGATTTTATATTTAAGCATGGATGAAAGAAGTTGTATCTGAAAGCAGCAAACAAAACCAAGCCAAAATAAGAGATGAAATGTACTAAAATGAGACAAAAACCTAATTAATCATTAGCAGTGTGTAGAGTGGAATTGAGATAGATTCCTGTAATGCCAGGAGAACAGACCTGGAAACCCAGCCTAGCTGTAGCACGTTTTCTTGAGACCGTACTTTCAGGGATCATTTCTATAGTTCCTAAGAAATCTTGAAGAAAATAAGTTATTGAGCAGAATCAAGACATACTGGACCACTCTGAAAAATCTTTAGTGAATTAGAGGAGGTGGCCTAGGTCACATGCCGTCACCATAGAGTGATGAAGATGGGGACTAATTGTGAATGCTTAAAAACATCATGAGGTGCACCTTTGTTTGTTTGTTTGTTTGTTTTCAAGGTAGTTTCTCACTCTAGCCTAGACTAACCTGGAATTCATTATGTATTGTCTCAGGCTGGCCTCGAAGTTAGGGCAATCCTCCTACCTCAGCCTCTCAAATGCTGGGATTAAAGGCATGCCTTTAATCTCAGCAAGTGGGAGGCTGAGGTAGGAGGATCTCATGAGTTCAAGGACAGACTAGGGCTACAGAGTGTGGCAGCTTCAGCTAAAGTAAAACCCTGCTTCAAAAAAAAAAAACCTCAAAAAATAAAAGTATCACATTTGCTAGAGAGCATAGTCGTCCTGAGAGGAGCCACCCTGTTGAGATTATTCACATGCATGTCTGGAGCTTCGCACGGAGCGGCAGTAAATTGCTTACTGAGTCAGTTACTACCTCTGTAAGAAAAATGTAAAAATATCAAAACAGTACAGATGAGAAACCTGAGCAGTGCAGGCAAAGGTGTACTATCTGTGAGAGAAGTTTATAGCTTTCAGTAGTGCTATTACATAAAGGGGGAAACATTTAGTGTAAAATAGAATAATTTCTTGGTTAGTTTGTAACTATTGATAACAGAACTACCCATATTGTACAGTGATGGGGTTCACATTGAGCCTGGCATTCCTAGCACTGCAGTTTCTGTCTGGTGGTGCCCAAGTCACCCGCTGGCTAAAGCCCTGGGTCCTCCTGTCTTGATCCATCTGGTTTTCTGTAGCTTATATTTTAGGACTCTGTAATATTTCAGTATTTCATTTAAAAATATATTGGTTTATTTTTCTAAACTGCTAGCTGTAAAAAGTAATTAAACTGGTTACATAACCATGCAGGTTGGTGCTCGCACAGATTTCTCTGCCTAGTCCTTGTGGGACCTTCACAATCCTCCTTCAGTTTGATCCTAGTTGTAAACATTTTTTGCTCCCTCATTTTCAATTCCAAAGTCTCATCACTCTAGTCCCTTTCTTAACATCCTCTGTACTAGCTAGAGACTTGTTCACTGCTGTTAAAACAACCATATCATTTCAGCGGCTTAGCATAAAAGTGCATTTTTCACTCACACTCTGGAGGAAGCCTCTGCTACACAGGCATTTTGGGAATAGGATACCTTCCTTTCTGTGGCTTCACCTCTATCATGGTCTCTAACATCTTCTTGATTAAGCTGGTTGGGGTGGGGTGGAGGTAGTGAGTCAAAGGAGAGAGGGGGGGGAGAATACCTGCATATCACTTCTGCTTAATGTATTTTTAAAAAGTTGAATATGATACCACACTAGCAGTATTTTGTTGAAATTTGTAACTTAATTTGTATATTTAAGTATTATTTTAATTGTTTATATAGAAGAAAAATATGTGGCATTTTTAAGTTGGACAATCTGTTTATAATACTTACAGTTCAAAGTACGGTTTTTAATGCACTGGGAGGAAGCATTCTACTATTATCAGTGAACTGGCAGAAATTAGATGCAAAGTCCAGTGAGCTGAAGAAGGCTACCCTGGCTTCATTAAGTCAAAGAGCTCACTCCTTTGAAAAATGTCCACAGGAAAGAAAGGAGCCACCTGCTCCTGAGGATGAAGCACTCGGGTGCTGGGATCCCTTGAGTGTTACAGCATAGAAGCAGAGAAGTTCCTGTTGTGGTCTTAGTTAGGGTCAACACTATTGCTCTTCAAGAGGTCGGATATCTGATGAAGTCAAGTTGAGTGAAGTGGCTCATCCCTGGTGCTTAGCTCTCTCTTGCTCTGGAGCTAGAAAGCACAAGAAAGGAAGTTTAGGTTCTTGTTTGGAAGCCACCTGAAAATTGACTTTGAATGGGACAAGTTTATCCATGTGAGGGTAGGAAAGCTGATTGTGTGTGTGTGTACATACAGTGTTAGATTCAAGATACCATTAAACTGTCAAGTAGATTAAAGGGACCATCCTCTTTTTTATTTTTAATATATATATTTATTGACCATAATGAGTTACATTATTTAGTGGACAAACAATTGAGTTGTTATCCCCAATTCCCCAATGCCCCCCCCCATCCACAATCAGCTGGATATCCTCTTCCGTGGGTTGTCTGGATCAGTCCTTGTGGCAGGGGACCATGGATAGCCTAGTACTCAGCCTGGTTTTCCTGGTCCAAGTGTGTTGTTACTGAGGGGTGTCATGCCTCTGGATAGTCTCCCCCACCACGGCTCTCACAATCTTTCTGCCCCCCTCTTCTGCTCAGGTCCCTGAGTCGTGGTGGGTGAGTATTAAGGCTGCTTTAATGTTGTACGCTTAGGGGGCTTTGTGTTGAAAATTGTTGATTTCTGTCCCCCTGGCTTATCCTGTGTTGATTGAATGGCTGTGGCTGTGGGTCAAAGGGACCATCCTCTTAACAGAAGTTTCTATTTGCAGAAAATAAAAAAGCTACTGAAGTTCATTTTCACATTAGCTTTAGAAAATTGATAAAACAATTAGTATTCCTTTATATCAATAATAACTATTTGAAAATATAATTGAAAATGGATCTTATTTAAAAGCAATAAAAATTATGAAATATCTCAGAATGTACCTGAAAAGAACTAGACAGGACCTCTGTGTAGAGCTGTCAAACTTTACTGTGGATATAGATGGTATATTAAGAAATCGCATGCTTGCATTTGAATAATAAGGTTTGGGATTATGCAGATGGTAAGTCTCCTCAAATTAATCTATTAGCATAATTCAGTTAAGATTTGAGTTCTGTGGGAAATAAGATACATTGCTTGAAAGTTGGTCTAGGAAAATCAAGTGTGGTGGTTCAGGTTTGTAATCCTGGGATTCAGGGTGCAAAGGCAGGAGGATCACTATAAGTTCAATGGCAAGCTTGTTCTACATAACAACTTCTAGGCCAGCCAGGGCTACATAGTGGGATCCCGTCTCAAAAAGCCAAACCAAAACAAAACAGAATAAAACAAAAAGAATAAGCATCTGAGAGTAGTGAATTTAGTGCAAAATACACTCTGTCTGTGAAATCATGATTTATTTACTAAAATATGGAACTAACAAGAAAGTCAGGATGGGGGGACCTAGAAGCAGACACATGCAGATATAAAAATAAGGAAATAAAGCCACAGGACCGAGGATATGGCTGAGCGGATGAAGCTCTTGCCACCCAAGAGTGAGTACCTGTTTAGATCCACAGACCCAAGCAAAAGCTTGAAGGTGGTGGGCTTCTGTAATTCCAGTGCCAATCAACAGCAAGGTAAGGAGCAAAGACAGGAGAATATCCCAGAAGCTTGTGGACCCTGGTAGGTGAGAGATGAACAACCAACTGTGCCTCAAACAACGTGGGAGGCGAGGACTGACACAAAACTGTCCTCAGACCTCTCCGCATGCATGCCCCGTGAGCTCACATACACATATATACACCGAGAAAAATAGAATTAAAAAAGGGGGAAAAGTACAGACTATCAATAGTGGGATTATAAATCGGGGAGAGGGACAGCCTGGCTCAGTTCTTCAATAACGTCGCCAGTGAAAATAGAATAAGGTGTGGAGAAGGGATGGTCAGTGTCTGCCTAGGTTGTAGGTAAGTTGTAGGAGGCAAGAACAGTTTTTTAATTTGAATTGGATTTAGATTTTTATGGTGCTGAAAGGGATTGCTTAGGATGTTCACCCCCCCCAAACATAAAAAAATGTGGAATACTTTTTAAATTAATATCTTTATTATGAATAAGTATATATGTTGTATGAGCAACTCTTGTGAAGGTGTCCCCATTTACTTCCTCTCTGTCCCCTACCCACTGGGGTCAGAGCTCATATTGGATCTGTCCATAGGTTATGGGGTTATGAACTGCAACAGTGGTAGGCAGTTTTTATTTTCTTCGCCCTTTGTACATTGTTGCTGAGGGGAGCAATGTCTCCGGATATTCTCCCCCATCTCTTACATTCTTTCTGCCCCCTCTTCCACTCAGTTCCCTGAGTCATGGTGGGTGAGTTTTAAGTCTGCTTTGTTATTGAGATCTTAAGTGTCTCTGGCTTCTGCTTTGGGTTGTGTTGGGTATCTTTGGTGTCTGTCTTCATTGGCCTTTCAAGAGTTATCTGACTTGCTGTGGTAATAGGTCTCCTGTTTATCTCATCACTTTCTCATAGGTTTCATTTGGGCCCTGTGTGATAGGCCAGGAGTGGTTCATCTCTTGCCAGGATGTCAGCCATCATCCCATGGCTTGTTGGTGGAATTGGGTTGTCCCTGGCTCTCTCACTGTCTTCTGGCCTGGGACCTGGGGTCAGTGGCCAGGGTTGTGGGGCACATGGGCTGGTGTGGAGCCAAGGTGCAGCTCCCTCACCTGGCCTTGCCTAGATTCAGGGGGTCAGAGGATGGGGTCTCCAGGTGCACAGGCTGGCCTGGGACCCAGGGTCAGTGGGTGGGGTCATGGAGGAATACTTTTTAGTAACAGATGCTGGGTGACTGTTGCACTGTTGGCTGAAGCTTATGGAACATGGGGATGGGCTTTGCTAGGTGCCTTGTAGGCTGTAGGTGACAGTCCTTTTAAACACAAGCAGTGATAGACCATGGCATCAAAGCTGAAGTATGATTGTCATTTTTGTCACTCTTAAGAGGCCATATTCAAGTCCAGAATCTAATTTTAGACATGTTTTTGTGTCTGTGAAATGAGTCATAAAGGCCTCTTGCTGCTTTTTATATTCCTCCTCGCACTCACATTGTGCCCAGTCACTGTGTGTAAATAGGGAATGTAAATTATTCAGCAGACCTTCCAGTTCCACTTCTGCTCTGTCTTGTGGGAGCGGCTCCCAGCCTCTTGACCTACATATGACTATAGGAAACATCCTGTCTAGGTGCTGCTAATGTGGTTTCAGTTACCATGAGTCCACGGACATGGAGCTTGTTGATGATCAGGTTTGTCTGCTCCCTGCCCTACCTGAGCTCTGAATTTAAGTGTGTTCACACAGCAGTGTGGCAGCCCTGCCTGGCCGTCTAGCCTGGCCCCTCTGCCCTTTCTTCTTCAGGGATTTTCCTCATCTTCCCAGCCTATTCAAACCCTGACTCTCAAAAGCCCAGACTATTTCCCCCTCAGCTTTCTGTTTAAGATTTCTTTCATCTCTACGTATTTATCCCAAATCTGACATGTCATTTAACACTCATTAATATAGTTGCAGAAGTTTCCCTTTATTCATGAAAGTTAGCTCCACAAAGGATGGCCAAACTACACATAGTTCCAATAATTAAGAAATGTATACTCACATTGCTGTGACGGTTTCACAGTCACTTTAAGAAGCATTTAACAGCCCTATTCAGCCTATTCAATCTCAACTCTCTTGCACTTTGGGGCTGTTCTCAAGTAAAATGAGGGTTACTCATGCACAAGCGCTGGGATGCTGTGGCAGTGATATGATACCTGAGAAGGCTCTTCAGGGACTGGTGATGGTGCTGCATGCAGTGTGCTGACAGAGGAATGCCTTGTGCCCCAGGTGGAACAGAAAGGAAGCACACAATTTCCTCATGGACATTGTGCGTTTTGGAACTTTCCACTTAATATTTTCAGACTATGGTTAACTACAGATAACTGAAACCAGAGAAAGCAAAACCATAAGTAGCAAGGATCACTGTGTTTATACACCTGAGCATTTCCTAGTCTAAGCAGAAAGCAGCTTCAGAAACTGCACTTTGACACAATCCTAGTGTTTATCAGAAGGTGTGAATGTAGCCCCTAAGTGCTAGTCTCCTGCCTGCTGTCTTCTGTAGTGAGTAAGGTGTGCATGTTTGCTTTAATCCACACCATGGCATTGTCATCCCACTATAGTAGATAATCACAGCTTTGAGAAATGTTAATTCCATCCCCTTCTCTGCCATAGTATATGGTGGGTGGAGTCAGGATCTGTGACTTTTAACATATCTGCCCAGCAGCCTGTTCCCACATCGACACTGGCTGTCCAGGCATTTTATACAGAGCACACCCACAGTGGACTCCTGGATCCCTTCCCTGTTGCTCCCATATTCCTTTCCAAGGAGCCCCATCTTTCTAGTTAGTTGCCATGGTCAGAAACCATGTTGGCACCAGGTCTGAAGCCCTGCATATTTCTTCCCAGGGAGCCCCATGTTTCTAGTTAGCTACCCTGGTCAGAAACTGTGGCAGCATGAGGTCTCAAACTCTGCATCAGATACATTGTCAGATGGTCACAGAGCCTTCACACACACATGGAATTGACGTCAGCCTGCCAGTGCTGGGCCCCCATTCTGAGCCACCTCCCCCCCCCCCTGCCGCCCCTGCCTGTCTCACCTGCTTCTTTGTCCCACCTCAGCACCTCCCAGTTTTTTCTCATCCCAGAGTCAGAATGTCTCCACTGAAGCCCAGATCACCTCTGAACTAAATCCTCCAGTAGGTTCCCGCCCTGGTGGAAGCCACAGCATCTTTTAGAAGCCTGCTTGCTCTGAGGTCCAGCTCTGTCTCCTCCTCCATCGTCCTCCTCACTACCGGTTAGCCATGCTGGCTTCCTTGCTGCTCTGCCAGCATGTCTGTGTCTAGGCTACTCAACTCGCTCTTCTCTCTGCCCAGGATGCCTTCACTCCAGCCCTCCCTAGGATTCATTTCTCTGTTCACACGTCACTTTTCTCACTGTCGTCCACCACTCCTTCACCCCTTGCCCTGCTCCATCTTGACATCTTGAAAAACATCTCTGTTTGTCTCTCCAGTAAGTTCTGTGACAGCAAGAACTTTGTCTCATGCCACAGCATGTCTACCATCCAGAACAAAGCGTGATGCTTGTGGGAGCTTATTAACGACTTGCTTTCCAAGAGAGAGTGAGTGAATGAGTGAATGGGTGAGTGCATGACTCAGACAATGGCCTTTCCCGGATATCTTATCTCACAATCATTACTGTTTGACAGGTGGTGTTTGATTCCGTTTCTGTGATTCTTGTGGATAAAGGTCACTTGTGTACTTAGAGGTGGCTGAATGTAGGGACCAAAAAGCTTGCCTTGGTTAATTAGGTAACTTATGTCCCAGTGGCCACTCTGTGAGATTAATGTACAAACATCATTTGAGTTTAGTCATAGCTGTCTCTGAGAGATATGGAGCATTGCAGAAAGTAATATGCATATTAAGCTACACTTCTCTAGTAATGTTTAGCTGCTGTTGAGTTTTACTTTAGAATAGTCAAATGCTTCATTCTTGTTCTTTGTTTAAAAAAAGGTATTTTTAAAACTTTTTTCATCCTTTTTAAATTCAGAAAGTCTAGAGATTTTTTAAAAATTTTCTCTAAGAGAGAGATGATCTGTTGTATTAGGAGAAACTTCTATCAGCACCTACTTGGAATTCCTGGAAGCCTCATTGGAGGATGTTTGTAATAGCATTCTAGTATAGTAGCATCATGTAGAAGGAAGAGGGCCCTCTGAGGTCCCAACCCCTCAGTGGACTCCTGAGCCTGTTCCCTGCCTGCCTGCTCCAACCTCCAGCCTCCCTGGGAAACTGAAGTTTTTCTGACATCCTTGACAGGCTATCTCGAGTCTTCTCAGACCGGGGAAGGGATGAGGTATTGGGAGTGTCATTTGATACTAAGTCAGCAGAGTTGAGAAGTGTAAATAAAGGTGAAGTCAATATGAGTCACACTCGTTATCCTAAGACTGATATTTCTAAATATATGCTTGAGGAAGTATATTACAGTTAGTGTTTGTGAACAGTTAAGCTGACTGGATTTCCATGATGGTGTTTTCTCTGTGTAGTGGGCTCTGCCCTAATGCTCACTCCTCCCAGGTGCACCCATGCTCTGTGTTGGGCTTGTCTGTGTCTGTCCATGTGCCCCTCCAGCTTACTTGTCTTAGCTCTCTTTAATCCATTTGTCCTGTCTGAACTTTTCTCTAACCCTCTCTTGTTTTCATTTACAGCATACTGCTCTGCCCTTTGTAATGATTTATTTTTTTGTCATTCTAGTTTTATATTCACTATGCCCCTGGGACAGGTTGGGCCAGGGGAGGTACAACTGTTTCCTATTGAAAACCAAAAGTACTGTATGGGGCTGATGGTCACACAGGAAACAGCAGCAAAACTATGGGACTCTGAGTGTGCATCACATGCTGGGTTCCAAAGGTACAGAGATAAATAAGGTATAGAGATAATAAGGCAGTGCTCTCGCTGTTGAGTGGTTTGTGGGTTTTAGTGGTGACAGGGAAGTAAACAGAGAGTTACGGCATGGTGAATATTTTCAGTGATGAGAATGGACAGATGGAGGGAGTCATAGACCTTGACTGCACACCTAGAAAATTCAGTCTATTTAATGTTTCCTAAATAGCATATAGGCACACCATCAAGTGAGCAAGACTGTTAGGTTCCTTGCTTCATAGAATTCTAAAGAAGCCACTGTAATTTAATAAATAAAGAAGCTATGAGTATAGAAGCACCCTGAAGGCTGAAACAAGATGCAGTGATGCTGTGTGAAGTGTGTGCATGTATTCAGACGTTTATGGGTGGGGACGGGGAGCCCTTAAGATGGAGTTTGCCAGTAGGCCTCTGGGGCAAAGTAGCTTTTAGGCTCAGGAGTGAAGAAGCCATCTTTGCAGAGTAGCTCCAGGAAGAACTGCCCAAATGGAGGGAGCAGAATTTGATGATTCAGAGCACTGGGATCTGGTCCCTTCCTCCTTTCCATTTCTGCTAGGGAAGGTGTCGAAGCTGTTGGAATCAGTCTTGCACTTACACACCTTCCATTCTTCAGTGCAGCCCACAGTCCTAATAGGCCCTGCATTCTTTGTGTCTAATGAAATAGAGGCTGCATAAGTATGCACACACAGTGGGTACAGCAAACATACCTGCATTTCTTGAACATCCTGTCACAGCTAAAACTTACTATGTCACTGAATTGATACAGTCATTTAGTGACTGATATCAATTGTTTTAATTGCACATGCATAGGGACTAGAGTTTAGAGTTTGGGAGGATTTTATAATTCATTTTGAGGAGAATCAGACAGAGTGAGAACAATGATTTCTTCCCCCTAGGGAGATACAAATTAAGGAGCATTTCTGTAATCCTCAAGAGTTTGAAGGAAGCCTTGCAAGGCAGAACAGGAGGTAACCAGTATTCAGAGCAATTTAGGGGGTTAGGCTGTTTGAGGAATAATTTCCTGGGAATGAGTGGTTTAACTTTGAGAACTGGCATTTCAAGAGAACCAAAAGAAATCTTCCAGAAATACAAGCCATCATCTGACCTTGCCCCTTGAAGCCTTGAGCTCTCTAGGGCCTGTCTGTGAATGTGATTTCCAAGGGGGAAATGTAGAAAACAAACCCCTGTCACCACTGTATGTTGACACTGTGAGAAACCATCTTCTTTCTTGACACTTTGAGAGATGTTAGTGTTTGGCCAGAGGTGTCCCCTCTACTCTAAGTAGTGTGGCTGGTGGAAAAGAACCTCACCTAGGACAGCCTGCGCTTTGGCTTTTCCTCACCGACTGTCCTTTTCTCTGGCTGCCCAGTGGGAGTGATCCTGCATGCTCCTCTTTGGGAGGAGGATGCAGTGAGGTTCCTAGGGCTTCCAGCATGCAAAGCAAACACACATTCTGCCACTAGGTAAAACATAACTTCCTGCTCTTACTGCCATTTCTGTAAGTTAAATAACCTATAGTTACTTATCTTTTAGTACAGTCTTTGTGGCAGTTAGCTTCTTATTGCTGGAACATATCACCTGACCAAAAGCAGCTTGGAGGAAAGTAGTTTTTTTGGTTTACAATCTCAAGGGGAAGCTCCTTGATGGGAGGGGAAAGTATGGCACAATCAGAGGCTGGACATCACCTCGGGCCACAGCAGATGAAAAACAACTCAAGGGAGAGTGAGCCAAACTCTGGCAAGGAGGAGCCAGATATAGCATCCCTAAGCCCACCCCTAATAACACACCTCCTCCAGCACGGCTTCACCTCCCAAATTACCATCAGTTGGGAACCAAAAATTCAGAACACATGAGTTTAGGGGGGGGGGCATCTGATTCAAACCACCACATTCCTGACAAAAAGCAGATGATGGGAGGAAAGTTTGTGTTTTGGCTTACCGTTCCGGGGAATTTCCATGATGGCAGGGAAAGCATGGCATGAGTAGAAGCTAGACATCACCTCCGCCACAGCAGGTAGAAAACAGCAGCAAGAGAGTGATCCAAACTAACATCAGCAAGCTAGACATAATAAACCTCAAGATCCACCCCAGAAACATACTTCTGTCAGCAAGGCTGCACCTCCTAAATTGCCACCATCTGAAGACCAGCTGTACAAAACACATGAGTTTATGATGAACATCTGATCCAAACCACCACAGTCTATAAGCTGGTTATAGAGGGTAATATGTGGTGAATCTTATAGCTTTCTTAGGTGGCTGACTTTTTCTTTTCCAAGTTATCTATTCAGTGAGAATAATTACAAAAGGTGTGGGAAGTTGGGCATGGTAGCACATGTCTTTAATCCCAGCACTCGGGGAGGCAGAGCTATGAGGATCACCTTGAGCTCAAGGCCACCATAAGACTACATAGTGAATTCCAGGTCAGCCTGGGCTAGAGCGAGACAGTAATGGGGAACTTGGGGTCCCAATCACCATAAACTATCATAGGACCTTACCTCAAAAAGCCAAAAGACAGAGAGAGAGAGAGAGAGAGAGAGAGAGAGAGAGAGAGAGAGAGAGAGAGAGACAGAGAGACAGAGAGTTTTCCTTTCTTTATGTCATGATTCTGGGTTCTAGGTAGTTGGCATTAGCACGTCTTGCTCTTAGGGCGTGGCACTCTATACCTTTTCTTTCTCCCTGTCTCCCTCATGCTGTTTGGCTCCCACCTCTCACACTTCTCATCCAAACTCCTTTTATTTTCTCCATATCTCCCCTTTCCCAGGCATCTTTATTCACCTTACATTTAGCCTTGGGCCAAAAGGCACAGTAGAGTGATGAATGAAGGAAGTGCTAAGTCAGTCTGGCTCCTCTGTGCTTCTGACCTCTGTGCCTCATTTTATGAAGCATAAAATAAAGGAGGCGGGTCTAATCGCTGGTCTATAGAAGCCCCCATTTTAATAGCTTTTTTTTTTTTTTTTTTTTTTTTTTTTTTTTTTTTTTTTTTTTTT